>JAWPHD010005321.1:0-166092 GCA_037043455.1 Cyrtodaria siliqua | reverse complement strand
GTTTTGAATTTAAATTTTAGCAGACATTTGAAATTTGGCGGCGAAAGGGCTATTGAATAGTTTATGGGATAGCTTCTAAAAGGATTAAACAATGGCTAATTAAAGCTGCTTATCAAATCAGTATTAAATATTGCATTTCTATTCAGGCCAGGAAAATCTGTTTCTGAGTTACTCGTACTATGTAATATTTGAATGGCCAAATTAATAAATTGTTAAAGAATGTATCTGAATTCTATTCGTCCTGCATCAATGAGCACTCGGCATGGCGAGCAGACGTGGAATTTTCGTGCCATGCGATTAAAGACCATTGATTCTTACTGCACTACAATACTCTATGAATTACAAGAGGGTGTGTCTAAATGAACTGAAATTTGTTCTATTTTTAGTAACATGAATGTAATACCATCCAGGAATGAATGTATACATTTTTATTAGTATTATTAACTCCATACTTTGAGATGGCATGTTTTATAAATAGATTAAGTGTCGCTTCTCATTTCACCCCTACCATAAGACTTCCATCGTCTTTTCTTTCAAAGAAGTATGGTGGACCAATCGAAGCATCCAACATTAGAAGAAGCTGCCTCGACGTGAGGAACAGCGGGTATGAGTAGTCGTCCACGTCCTGGAAGCGGCTGGGCAGGTTGTCTTCCTCATGCCACACGTGACCTGCCATCAGGTTGTCCGCGTGACTCAGCTCGTGGAAGTCTTCTGAACCTCTCTGCACAACACGGCATTCTTCGAGATGAACAACTGATGCAGGTGGTCATACTGGTCACCGATAGGTTGCTCATGTGCGGAGCCAGAGTTCAATAGGTCGTCACACGAAGATCCACAAGCACCCATTATCATCGTTATCTTGATACTGTCTGTGTAGGCTTCGATGCCTCTTGCTCACCTGCATCTGAAATATTTTACTTAAATTATTAAATTTGGTTTCTCCTTTATAGCACAACTAGAACTATCATTGAAGGTGATGAATCAGTTGTTACGTGTATATGAAGTTTGGGAACAACCCATTTGAAACTGTTTGAGGAATGCAAGTAAGAAGAACGTGTTATGTGACGCGATGGTAAAAAAATGTGGAATGTTTGTACGCAGGGTCCCATTCACTTTGTGAAAGCAGAGTTATAATAATGATTCTATGTCCCACTTAGCCTCGGTCACCTCATCGCAGATTTCTCCACTGCTAAAATGGAACATAATGGTCTTATCAGATTGACAAATCTTCACTTTTGGGGCTAAATTTCATAGAACTTATCCATGACTCACTTCTGAGGGCAAACTACGTAATTGTGTAAGGTGACAAGCGATGTTAAACAGTGGAACTTGTGCATTAAATATTACTTCTAACATTATGGCCCAGAGAAGGAAAGACACGACATACAGATGCATACATGGAAGAATATATGAACCGATAAGGTGGTAACTATATGCTAAACTTTCATGGGGTATAAAAAGACATCTTTATTCTTGTGGAAACAGAAACAGTGCAGCAAGTATACCTGCTAATTCCTCATCTGAGTCCAGCTGATCGTGTATAAGCTCGACACACTTTGGCAACAGTGGGGCGTCCGCTTCCTTAGCCTTGCTCCAATAGGAGTGGAACTGACTCCATAGTCTATATAGACAGCACGTGGTCTTGCCTGAAACAAACAAGTGTTACAATCTGTGTAAATTATGAGACAACCATGTTAAAATGTTCAATCCGAGACAGTATATTGAGTGGTTTTATGCTCTGAGAAATTCGTTTTATGGTGACACGATAGAATGTAAAACCAAAACGTACCATCCCAGATTGCAATATTAGCATTGTTTTATCTCAATTTAATTCTTGACCATTTGAAAGTCAGAAATATAAAAGTAAAATCTTAATCTCCAGTTATTTTTCCTCAAACTCAAATTCATGGCTGCTGGCATTTTGTTGACATCAAAAGAGGTTGACTGTTTTGAAGTTATGTGATGTCACACACTTTTCAGACAGTAAATCATGCTTTTTATGGCCGTAAATTTAGTTTTCACTTATTTTATTTCCAACAATAATACGAACATTACAAATGTACATTATTAATGTACATTCTGCACTGCATTACAATACCAACATTGGGCGATTGTTTTTTACAGCATCAATGTCAACACAAAGTTACTGAACACAGCTTACCTGTGCCACTACGACCCAGAAGCAATATTGGAGCCTTTGACCTCAGGTTGATGATGTCGTGCTCGAGGTCCGTGACCTTGAACGGAAAGTCGACGTTGGTCTCTATGTTCTGCAGCACGTGGCTCACCAGGACCGTGGAGAATGAGTAGAACTTGAGGATGTGGTACTCTGTGTCATTCGCGCTGGCAGGTGGGGAGTAATGATGCATCTCCTGAAATAAGATGTCATTCCTTTATCAACAAACAAGTGAAGCACCAACAGTAGTACGAACGTCAAGATTGTGAATTCAACACTTAAACTGAAAAAATCTTAGTAACAAGAGGGCCAAAATGGCCCTAAATAGATCACCTGAGGATCTTTGCAATGATGAAAAAATTGTCCTCTCGCAAATGCTGATTGAAGATGTTTTCAAGTCTTTCCTTATGTAAGTCTATGTAAAAACATGCAAAATCTCTACATACAAACTTTGGACCCAGGGGTTGCAGCCATCTTTGACCCCAGGGAATTCAAATGAGCAAACTTGATGGACCAGGGGTTAGCAATCATTAATACTAATCAAGATCAAGAAAACAAGAGGGCATATGGATGCTCTACAAGCTAAATTGGCTCTTATATCAAGGGGTTTCATCATACACAACAACACCCTCAACTGAAATTTAAACCCACAACTCCATGCTAACAATTTAAAAGAAGATTTTTTAAGGTTTCCCTATAAGACATGCAAAATCTTTACTCGTCGGGGGCCACTTTCCATCACTTATGTAAACATAAACTAATTTTTCAGACAAATCTATTGATCCTGACAATTTTTACTCTACTTTCTATTAGGTTACCTCTTCCTGGAAATTTGATACCAAAGAGTTTTGTTTCATATAAATTATCGAAGTGGCACGTGACCTTGTTTTAAATAGACTAAAACTGAGAAATCATTGTGCTTACAAGCCCAGTTTCCGTCATGTATTTTATCGAGTGATAGATTCAACTAGGTCAAGATACAGTAAACTTTTATGAATTAGAAACTTGTTTGCAAGTCTATTCAAAAATTTCATTGAAAAAAATTGTATGTTTGCGTTGTTCCATCAGTCACCCCGATCGTTATAACAATGCGCCTGGTAACGCATTTACGACGACAATTTGCACTGTAACGATGGGTAACCAAACAGATACAGGTTGTATGATTTGCTTTTCTTTGGTTAATCTATATAATCACGGTATATTTAACTGCGTCCACTGAAGAGTGATAAAAATATGATGTCATTACAGTCTTATTTTTGTAATATTTTATTATGCGGCAGTATGCGCGCGCATCCCCAACGCCATATAAGGAAGTAAACACATTTTTCGGAGAAATCCCTTTCGTTTTTGTTACGTTTATTTACCTTTTGGTTGTTTTTCCTGTTTCCAAACCTCAGCTATAAACGTCTGACAATAAGTGACATCGCGTAAGTAATTTGCAGCGTAAAAACGTTTTTTAAATGAGAATGACGGAAACTGGGCTTGGACGGAAACTGGCCTCTAACGAGTATATACAAACTTTAGAAAAATTAACAAAAGAAAAAACGCATCCAAACAGGAAACAATAATAACAAGAGGTCAATGACCTTGAAGCTCTACTGATAGGTTCTGATAGCTAGATCAGCATTCCTGTGAAGTTTCATGAAAATCTGTCAAGTAGTTTCAGAGGAGTAGTCGCTACAAGTTTTTACTACATAACTCTTTGTAAACAAAGCGGCAGCCATGCTTAATGTTGAATCAAAATAATTTTGAACAAGGACCAACATCATGTCATGCTGATCATTTTAGAAAAAGTCCAATATCGATATCACCTATAGTTTTCAAGAAGTAGTCGCTACAAATTTGTTTTTAAAAATCTATTTTTAGCCATGAAATTCTAGCCAAACTCAAATTTTGCTATGATCAACTAGACATCAAGAACAACATTACTGTTAAGTTTCATGAAAATCCTTTCAGTAGTTTCAGAGGAGTAGTCGCTACAAGTATTTACTATATAATTCTATGTAAACAAAGATGGTCGTTGGCAGCCATGTTTAAAGACGAATCAAAATGATTTTCGACAAGGACCAACATCATGTTATGCTGAACATTTTATAAAAAGTCCCATATCAATATCAGCTACAGTTTTCAAGAGGTAGTTGCTACAAACTTGTTTTTTAAAAATCTATTTTTAGTCGTGGCGGCCATCTGGATAAGGCGGCCATCTGGAATATCTGGCTGACCCGACATTTGCTATGATCAACAAGACATCAAAAGCAACATTCCTGCGAAGTTTCATGAAAATCCGTCAAGTAGTTTCAGAGTAGTCGCTACAGGATTTTACTATATAACTCTTTGTAAACAAAGATGGCCACTGGCAGCCATGTTTAATGTAGAATCAAAATGATTTTCGACAAGGACTAACATCATGATCATTTTATAAAATGTCCCATATCAATATAACTTACAGTTTTCAAGAAGTAGTTGCTACAATCTTGTTTTTTAAAAATATATTTTTAGCCGTGGCAGCCATCTTGAATATCCTGCCGACCTGAATTTTTGCTACGATCAACTAGACATCAAGAGCAACATTCCTGCCAAGTTTCATAAACTTATAGTAAATGCAAAATATTAAACCTCTGGCTCTTGTAGTTTCAGAAGAATATTTTTTAAGTATTTCCCTATACAAAGAAATACAAAAAGATCGGACAGGGAAAGTAGCATTCAAGAAGGACAGTCAACCACAAAACGCAGAAACAAACACGCAAACAGACAAACAAGAAGGCAAAGGCAATATTAAATGCAAAAGACAACACAAACACAAAAGGGTTGACAATAGGGCTACCGCCTTGGAACGGTCAGTGGCAAAGTAGGCCACTGGGGGTTTAAACCGGTTCTAGGGTGCACCAAACCTCACACTTACCCTACTTTCATCCCATTAAAACAGGTGAGTGTAAATAAAGAAATCCCCGCCATGATCTAATCTCTTACCAACACGGCAGCATCAATAGGCAATATAAGTAAAACACAAATATGCTCGTGTAAAACATTTGACCCCTGGGGCGGACCAAATGTGACTCAAGGGTTACCATTTGAACAAGCTTGGTAAAGGACCATAAGTCTATAGCAAATGCAAAACATTAAACCTCTGGCTCATGTAATTTCAGAGAAGAAGATTTTAAGTTTGCCCTATGTAAGTCTATGTAAAACATGCAAAATCTTTGCATACAAACTTTTTAAAAAATAAACAAAAGAATAACGCATCCAAACAGAAACATGATAACAAAAAAGAAGAATAAAAAAACACAAAAAAAACAAACACACCTCAAATGGGATTTGAACCCACGGCCTTAGCTTCCCAGTGTACGAGAAGTAATTTAAAGATTTTTCTACGGCCGCCATCTTGGATGTCGTGTTTATCTAATTTTAACAAATTTGAAAAACATTCACCTAAGGATCATCAATGTGAAGTTTGGTCAAAATTGACCAAACTGTTTTTGGTCAAAATTGACCAAACTGTTTCTGAGAAGAGTTTTTAAAAAAAAATCCCAGCAAGTCTTTGTAAAATATGTGACCTCTGGGGCGGGGCCAAATGTGACCCCAGGATCACCATTTAAACAGGCTTTGTAGAGGACCATAAGCTTATAGTAAATGCACAATATTAAACCTCTGGCTCTTGTAGTTTCAGAGAAGAAGATTTTTAATTTGTTTTCCTATGTAAGTCTATGTAAAATTGTGACCATGAGGGCGGGGCCAAATTTGACACCAGGGTCACCATTTGAATAAATTAGTAGAGGACCATAGGCTGATGCTACATGTAATACATGAGATCTCTGTGCCTTGTGGTTTCAGAGAACTTGATAGTCTAGGCATTGGCAATCATTTTAAAAGAAAAATTGTCGAAATCTGTCCATTTTGATTATTCGACGATCAACAAAAAACACAAATTTGATAGAGGCCAACCCAAGAAACATGTAAATGATTTTTCACTGGAATGGATTAAGTGGTTTCGGAGGAGATGTCATTTGAAATCTCTTTAATCTGACCTTATATTAGCCATGGCGGCCATCTTGGATGACTGACGGCCGGGAAAAACAAAGATCTGAGGAGGACTATCCCAAAGATCATTGTGATTAAGTTTCATCAAAATCCTTCAAATGGTTTAAGAGATGTCATTTTTAGCCTTTTCCTATATAACTCTATGTAAACTTTGGGTTGATGTGGTGGCCATTTTGATTATTCGACAACAATAACGAAAAACACAAACTTGAAAGAGGCCAACCCAAGGAACATATGATATTTCACTAGAATGGAACAAGTGGTTTCGGAGATGTTGTTTGAAATTTCCCTAAATTTGACCAAATTTTAGCCATGGTGGCCATCTTGGAAGACTGGCGGCCATGAAAAACATAAATCTGAGAGAGGGCTTCCTAAGTAACATTGTGATAAAGTTTCATCAAAATCCTTCAAGCGGTTTCAGAGAAGATGTCAATTTTACAAAAATTTTAACAGACGGACAAATGGACTGATGGACGAAAAGTGATTGCATAAGCTCGCCTGGCCTTTTGCCAGTAGAACTAAAAGCATTACTATCGTCTAAAACTAAAATCCTGTTTTGAAAAATGTGGCTTAGTAAAACAATAAAATTGTTTTATAAGAATTCTATAAGATTTTTTTCATACGAAGGACTGTGTACATGTGTACGAAAATCAGACACCTGTGTTAATATATAGATTCTGAAAACCAATAGAAGTGTATATCTAACAATTAATAAATATGTATGTACACATTTTGTAACATGTAATTCGTAAAAAGGAAAAAAAAATATTTTCGTTTACATTAAATCCTGAGACTTGAGCGACCAGATCAAAATTTATTGTGAATAGAGATTGAATTGAACACAGGTTTTAGTATATATATGAGTAATTGGATTATTTTAATCAAAGGTACATGCAGGTCACCTTTCAGTGACTTTATGTTCATTTTTCATAATATATACATTATTTGTTAAACATTCAACGGGAAATGATGGGAAATGATGAATTTAACGATTTTGCTACCGGCCTGAAATCAGGGCATTATTTGCTAACGGGAAATTCAGCTTGGCAATTTAACTTTGGCATCGAGTCAAAACCTAAACAAGAGGCCCAAGAGGACCTGTATCGCTCTACTGGTTATATGGAGTA
Organism: Cyrtodaria siliqua; assembly: GCA_037043455.1. Classification (NCBI taxonomy): domain Eukaryota; kingdom Metazoa; phylum Mollusca; class Bivalvia; order Adapedonta; family Hiatellidae; genus Cyrtodaria; species Cyrtodaria siliqua. The sequence continues at coordinate 158,751 of JAWPHD010005321.1, read as the reverse complement.
TTTGATGGGAACACGACAACAACATGCACAACTAGGCTTGGTACTGATCATTCCTGCCAAGTTATACTGAAATCCAGCCAGGGGTTCAGGAAAGATTGTCTGGATAAAGTTTTTGTATATTAGGCCATAACTCATTCAACCAGAACAGAGCGATGAAAGGCTCATCACTACTCATCATCCCTGCTAAAATTCGTTGAATTCAGGAGTTCGGCCAGGAGTTCAGAAGAGGCTAGTCTGGATAAAATTGGTGTTATTAAAACCTTTAAAGGGCTATAACTCCGCAAAAATCACTCAACTGGAACATGGCGCTGACATGCACAACTAGGCCTGGTACTGATAACCCCTGCAAAGTTTCACTAAAATCCGGCCAGGGGTTCAGGAGAACTAGTCCGGACAAAATTTGTGTATTAAAAACTTTAAAGGGCCACAACTCCATCAAAAGTCGTTCAACTGAACTAGGCTTGGTACTGATCATCCCAGCAAAGTTTCATTGAAATCCAGCCAAGGGTTCGGGAGAAATAGTCCAGATAAAGCTTGTGTAGTAAAACTTTTAAAGAGCCACAACTAAGCCAAAAATCATTCAAGCCAAACATAGTGATGACACTAGGCCTGGTCATCCCTGATCATCCCTGAAATTCGGCCAGGGGTTCAGGAAAACAAGGGCGCCAAATGGCCCTAAATCGATCACCTGAGGATCTTTGCAATGATGAAAAAATTGTCCTCTCGCAAATGCTGATTGAAGATGTTTTTAAGTTGGCAGCACCAATTCGTATACTCCAGTTAATTCTACTGAGGATGATGTTGTTTCCGCACATATCACTCGTGCACTACTTTCAAGGCAGGTGTAAACGATAAGCAAAATAAACTGCCTACCATGTACTGGATTCCTAAATTACATAAAAATCCGTATAAGGCTCGCTTTATTTCTAATTCTAGTGCCTGCACCACAACAAACATCTCCAAACGTTTAACTTCTTGTCCTACTGCACATTAAACTATATTGTGATAAAACTTATTAAAACTCTGGGATTAATTTATTTTGGTCTATAAAAAATTCAGGAGACGTTCTTGATAAAATGTTCAGTAAAGGTCAAGTTTCATCAGTAAGTACTTATGACTTCTCTACACTATATACAACCTTACCACATCACCTTATTAAAGACAAGCTAATTTCTCTTATTCAAAAAACATTTTTTGAAGGTAATAATATTAAAGCGTTTTGTACTAACGGCAGTTTAGACAATTATACTCTGTGGACTTGCTATGATGTTGTTTCCGCACATATCACTCGGTGCACTACTTTCAAGGCTGGTGTAAACGATAAGCAAAATAAACTGCCTACCATGTACTGGATTCCTAAATTACATAAAAATCCGTATAAGGCTCGCCATATAAAGCACTCATCTTCCTATTAGATAATATTTTCGTCAGGTATGGTACCACCGCTTAGACAAATTGTTGGTATCCCTATGGGTACGAACTGTGCACCACTTGTCGCATATTTGTTTTTATTTTGTTACGAAAGATATTTCATGCTGAGTCTTTCACCAGATACCCAGATGTTATTGAAGCTTTTAATGACCTCTCAGTATCTCGATAACATACTGAACATTGACAACCCTTTCTGTCCAACTATCGTTGATAATTTTTATCCTAAAGAACTTCAGCTTAATAAAGCTAATATATCTGATAATAACGCTTCTTTTCTTGAGTTAGATCTCTCGATTGAAAATGGTGAAATAATTAGCAAAATCTTTGACAAGAGAGATGATTTTAATTTTGACATTGTTAATTACCCCCACTTGGATGGGGATGTTCCCCGAGCAACTTCTTATGGGGTGTATGTGTCTCAACTTATTCGTTTTTCAAGAGCTTGTACTCGAGTTGAGGACTTTAATATTCGTAATCTTTGTATAACTAAACAAGAAATGTCACAGTAAGTGACAAATGCCCCCGAAGGGACCTGTAAGTGTGACCTTGACCTTGGAGCAATATGAAACCAACAGATATATTTAAAAAATAATTTAAAAAAAACAAAAAAATCAAAACAAACAATAAAAATGAAATCAAATAAAAAATAAAAATTTAAAAAATAAAAAAAATTAAAAAAAAAAAGATTAAATTTTTTTATTTTTTTTTTTAAAAAAAAAGAAGAGGTCAATGACCTTGACGCTCTACTGATTGAGTTTGATTTCAGGAAGTAGTCGCTACAAACTTGTTTTTTGAAAATTTATATTTAGCTGTGGCGGCCATCTTGAATTTCCGGCCGACCTATGATTTTGCTAGGATCAATTAGACGTCAAGAGCAACATTCCTGTGAAGTTTCATGAAAATCCGTCAAGCAGTTTCAGAGGAATAGTCGCTACAAGTTTTCATTATATAACTCTATGTAAACAAAGATGGCCGCTGACAGCCATATTTAACATCGAATCAAAACGATTTTTGACAAGGACCAACACCATGTCATGCTGATCATTTTTGAAAATTTATTTTTAGCCGTGGCGGCCATCTTGAATTTCTAGCCGACCTGAAATTTTGCTAAGATCAATGAGACATCAATAGCAACATTCATGTGAAGTTTCATGAAAATCCGTCAAGTAGTTTCAGAGAAGTAGTCGCTACAAGTTTAAAAACCTATTTTTAGATTTGGCGGCCATCTTGGATTTCACATCAACATGAATTTTTGCTAGGATCATCTAGACTTCATGGGCAACATTTCTGTAAAGTTTCATGAAAATCCATTCAGTAGTTTCAGAGGAGTAGTCGCTACAAAATAAAGTTTACGGACAGACAGACAGACAGACAGACGGACGACGGACGCCGCACCACGGCATAAGCTCTGCTGATCTCTGATCAGTCGAGCTAAAAAATCAAAATAAAAAATAAAATAAAAATTGTTTTCTTTTTTTTCAATCCAACAAGGCATTTAGGAGGAGTAGCGCCGACAAGAAATTAAAAAAAAAATGTCAAGGGGCCGTAACTCCATCAAAAATCAACGAACCACAAAAAAATGCAATAGGCACAGCAATGCTTCCTGCTAACACGGCGTTAACACAAAAAACAAAATAATCAAGAAATGTCACAGTAAGTGACAGAACTGTAAGTGTGACCTTGACCTTAGATCAATATGAAACCAACAGATATATTTAAAAAAAAATAATTAAAAAATCAATCAAACAAACAATAAAAATCAAACCAAATCAAATTTAAAAAAAAAAAAAAAAAAAAATATTTCGCGACACGTTCCCTTGTGGTGGGCAATTGTACGAAGTTATTTGAAAATCCATCCATTATTGTCAGAGTTATGAAGCGGAGACGATTGTATAGACGAACGGATTTTGAACTTTGATCTCTAAGTGTGACCTTGACCTTGGAGCCACGGACCTGGATTTTGTACACAACACGTCGTCTTGTTGTGGTGAGCAATTGTGCTAAGTTATTTGAAAATCCATCCATTATTGTCAGAGTTATGAAGCGGACACGAGTGTAGTTACAAATGGATTTTGACCTTTGATCTCTAAGTGTGACCTTGACCTTGGAGCCATGGACCTGGATTTTGTTCGTGACACGTTGCCCTGTTGTGGTGAGCAATTGTGCGAAGTTATTTCAAAATCCATCCATTATTGTCAGTCATGAAGCGGACACGAGTGTAGTCACGAACGGATTTTGACCTTTGATCTCTAAGTGTGACCTTGACTTTGGAGCCACGGACCTGGATTTTGCGCGAGACACGTCGTCTTGTTGTGGTGAGCAATTGTGCAAAGTTATTTGAAAATCCGTCCATTATTGTCAGAGTTATGAAGCGGACACGAGTGTACACGCAATCGGACAGACAGTGAGATTACTATATGCCACCCTTTGGGGGCATAAAAACTTCTCAATCAGGGTTACCGTTACCATAAACTTCGTAAAACCTTTGCAAAATTGTATCATCATAACCCTGATCTTCTTTCCAAATATAAAAGTAATTTAAGGACTGCGACAAGGACTATCACAACCTGACTTCTATGGTGATGCGATTTATAAACTTCGTAACCCGACTTCTATGGTGATGCGATTTATAAACTTTGTAAGATTCTTGGTCATGATCACTTTCATACTATCTTTGTTAAACTGTTAAAAAAAGTTATCAAAAGAGGTTATGACCCTACCATTTTGCAACGTATTGCATGCTCGGTGGTGGACCCTTTTACAGGTCGCCACTATGCTTTCCTCTTTAACTGTACGATGACCGGACAGGCTGTGGACCCTATGATGACGCATACCTAAAGCCCATTGGGACGGTGGCGTTTGATGTTTGTCTATGATCTTTCTTGTCGTGCCCTTATTGTGACTTTCTAGGCTATTTTGTTTTTTTGTATTATATTTACACAAGCATATTTGTGTTTTACTTATATTGCCTATTGATGCTGCCGTGTTGGTTAGAGATTAGATCATGGCGGGGATTCTTTATTTATACTGTCCTGTTTTAATGGGATGACAGTAGGGTAAGTGTGAGGTTTGGTGCACCCTAGAACTGGTTTAAACCCCCAGTGGCCTACTTTGCCACTGACCCTTCCAAGACGGTAGCCCTATTGTCAACCCTTTTGTGTTTGTGATGTCGTTTACTTTTATTATCACTTTTGCCTTCTTGTTTGCATGTTTGTTTCTGTGTTTGGTGGTTGACTGTCTTCCTTGAATGATATTTTCCCTGTCCGATCTTTTTATATTTCTTTCCTCATGTAAGTCTATGTAAAAACATGCAAAATCTCTTCATACAAACTTTGGAACCAGGGGTTGCAGCCATCTTTGACCCCAGGGACTTCAAATGAGCAAACTTGATACACAATAGACGGTTAGCGATCATTAATAATAATAAAGAACAAGAGAGCAAGGGGGCATGTGGATGCTCTACAAGCTAAAATGGCTCTTATATCAAGGGGTTTCATAAATAAATTCCTTTCAATACCTTTTTACAAGTGCAAAACACAACAACACTCTCAACTGAAAATTTAAACCCACAACTCCATGCTAACAATTTAAAAGAAGATTTTTTTAAGTTTTCGCTATATAAGTCTATGTAAAACATGCAAAATATTTATATACAAACTGTGGAGTATGTGGGGAGAGGACTTACTGTGTCGTGGTTCAAAATGGAGTATGTGGAAGGAAGACCCTCATGTCCGCGGTTCAATGTGGAGTATGTGGAGGGAGGACTTACTGACATCGTTCAATGTGGACGGAGGACTTACTGTGTCGTGGTTCAATATGGAGTATGTGGAGGGAGGACCTGCATGTCTGCGGTTCAATGTGGAGGATGTGGCGGGAGGATCCACATGTCCGCAGTTCAATTTGGAGTATGTGGAGGGAGGACTTACTGACATGGTTCAATGTGGAGTATGTGGACGGAGGACTTACTGTGTTGTCAAATATAATCAGCCAATATAACGGCAAGCATTGCATCGAATATTTATTTTTAAGAACTGAGACCTTGACCTTTGACACAGAAACCTAAAAATCAAGTTTTCTTCCATGAGTATAGACACACATGTATATAAAATCTGGTTTAATAGGATCCCTGAGTTGTTAAGTATATGGAAACAAAGATGCAGATGACAAGGAATACACGATGTAGTCCCATCTGGTTACCCTGGTAATGAACTAATTACCAACCCTACGTACCTGTTGCTGCTCCTGGACCATGTCGACAACCCTACGTACCTGTTGCTGCTCCTGGACCTGGTCGACAGTGACATCTCTACGTACCTGTTGCTGCTCCTGGACCTGGTCGACAGTGACATCCTCCTCCGCGTACAACATGGGGTAGCGTTTGGCTGCTCCCAGGGGTACCTGGATGCTGTCAGATTTGTTCCCTCGTAGCCTCTTCTGTATAATACAATCCTCACCGCGGTGGTGAGACTTCTTAATCTTCTCCACACACCTGAATATGTAAAAAAGTGGGTGTTGTAAATTTTAAGGTGTTTGGGTGCAATACGAATAAATGGTTGTTTGGCTGAATGGTGTTTTTATGTCATTTTATGCCGATTCCATAAGAATCAACACTTTCTCACAAGTCAAGCTTGCAGTGGGATTCGAACCCGCAGCAGAATATGAATAAAGAAACAGTTGTGTAACTATATGAATTAATAGAAGACGCAATATTCACACTTCACTTAAAAAATATGTACAAGATAGGGAATGGCAATGAGGCCGATACCAGTATCTACAAAGTGCAGATTTGCTCACCCTTTTTTATAGAAATTGAAATAATTTAAGCCTAATTTAAGTTGGATAATGCATGCCGCAACACTGTGGTAATACCAGCTCCAGTTATAGAATGGCAAAGTATGCTGCAACTAGAATTAATCTCACACAAGACTTAATGGATACATGGTAATGCAATTACGTCCCACTAACTACCTGTGTATTTTGTCATGGTCCATTACGATCTCCCAGACACGAATAATCTCAGAGTAAATTTTGCCTCCTCTTACAGGCTGGGAACGGTGTTCTGCTGTCTCGCTGCATCGAGGAGAGAATGCTACAGCCAACTCCCAGATAATACGGGATCCTGAAATAATAAATCCCTTGACACAGCAACAAATCCAGTAAGTGACAAATGCTCCAAGTTCATTTGACCTTTGACCGCTTAAGTGTGAACTTGACCTTTGAGGTAAACATGATTTTTACGCGTTACACATCTTCTCATTGTGATTATAACATTTTTATGAAGTTTCATGAAAGACATGATGAATGAATGGTGGACGGACGATGCGAATACTATATGACTCCATTCAGGGCCATACAAATATCAACAATATATATTGCCCCAATGAAAAGCATGGTTGACTCGGATATCAGATATCAGGGGTCTGAGTCCCACTTACCACAGTGTCCCGAGGCAAGACACCTCCCTTAGCCTTAGAGAATCTATTTGAGTTGAGCTGAATTGGGTTTCAGCACACAAACACAAAAAGGTTATATTGTGCCAACAGGAACGAACATTCCAGTCCCACTCTCCATCTACATCTATTGTAAACACTCCATTTTTCACAGGAGCCACAATCATTTGTTTCTGCCACCAGTGATGATGATGAAGACCTTTAATGAACATGACAAAAATGACCAAAAGAACATGAATTCGGGGGGATTTTACCCCTCTGCCTGGATAAGAAGTGGTCTTATTCTTGCCCAGGAACAGCATGGTGAAGAATCCATTTGATGGTAAGAGTAGGGCGGAGTACTGGGATTCCTTTGTATCCTTCCCATCTCTCTGGGGCAGCTTGCAAGATCCTGAGCTGTATATATTTGCGCTTCTTTTCCCCAAAATCTGCAAGCCTAGGCTTTTCCCCTTGTCTTGAGAAAAAAGCCCTGCATTCTCTCAGTTGTCTTAACTTTACTAAACTTTGCCTCGTACAAGTTGAGAGATGGGGACACGAGCTGATGGAGACCTTTAATGGCAAAAATGACCAAATGAACATGAATCCGGGGGGACTTTACCCCTCTGCCTGGAGAAGCAGGTCATATTCCTGCCCAGGAACATCATGGTGTAGAATCTATTTGACTGTAAGAGTAGGGCAGCGTACTGGGATTCCTTATGTTTCATGAGCTGTATATGAGCCCTGCATTCCCTCAGTTGTCTTACCTTTACTGAACTTTGCCTCAAACAAGTTGAGAGATGGGGGCACGTTCTTCAGTTTCTTGCACAAGTGTGGTTGCCAGTCTCCACTGGCCAGGAGCTGCACTTTCTTCACAATGCGCCGTTTCAGCTCCGGTATCACATGCTTGTCACGCAGAGTCTTCCACACCTCTGCCGTGCATTCTACCTCCCATTCCAGATTGTCAAATACCTGCAAAGGGACGGTTATTAAAATCACTATCCCGCCAACATCAGCCACATTGTACAAAATAGGTACAGCGTTTCTAAACCCACTGACAATGAGGTATAACTGACTTATTTTGAAAATCGAAACTCTATAGACACAATATAAATGGCTTCAGCCAGCCCAAACCCAAAACTGGAGTTATCAACTCATAATTCATTTTAAGCATATTCCTTCACGGGTATTTTAAGAATCTGTGAAACTTTTAATTGCCACATATACATTACTATATGACCTGAACAGCTATATAGAGATTTTAATAAATGGTTTTGTAGCGTAATTCTACCATTATTTGGTGAGTTGTTTTCTTTAATGTTTTTCACCTGTTCTCCTAGACATTGATTCTTCTAGAGGTAATCCTTATTAAGTTTCAGCAAATTCTAAGAAAAGGAGTTTACAGGTGATGTTCTGACAGGTGTAGTTTCGTTAACTATGGATAGAAAGCAATACGTTTTGGTATTGTGATTGGAGCAACTTACCAAATAAGGTCACTCAAGTAACGTCACATGTGACCCAATTTTGTTATTTATTTGTTGATAATATACATCGGCCTATACATCAATTCGAAAAAAGAAAAGTCCACAAATGCTATAAAAACTGAAGCCAGAGGGGGTTAAGGGTCAACATTTGTTTGTTTTAGTTTACAGTGAATGTAATTCAGCTTTGTCAAATGTTAATTCTCAAATTTGTCCAAAAAACATTTCTTCAAATACCACACAAGTTCTCTGTCAGATATTCGCCAAAACGCACCATTGCATAGCTAAGATGAAAAAAAATACTCCAGACCCCCCTAGTTTGTCGGGCCTATATTTGCATTTCAGGTCAGCTATTCCCCTGATATATGTATGTTAATAGCAAATTAGTCCCATTTTAAGAAAAAGAAATATATTTGCACCTGGACATCCAAATCATATGCTTCTTCCTCAGTTTCTTCTTCATCGCTTTCACTCTCTTCCTCCACTTCTTCCATCTCTCCATCCTCTACAATGTTCTCACCCACGGGCTGCTCTCTTCTCTCCACCCCCTCCTCAATTACTGCCTCAGTCAAATGTTCGTCAACAGCCACACTTTTAACCTTAGTTTCAAGATGAATGGCAGATCCTTCTTCTATCTTCTTATCACTTTCAATTTCATTTTCTTTCAGTTCAACACTAGTAACTTTCTTTTTCATCTTCATTGTTTTCTCGTCAACTTCCATTTCTGAGGCAGGAGCTTCAGTGCTGATATCTACTTCTTTAGATTTCTGCAATCCCTTCAAATTCTTCTGCAGCAAATTGTCAGGGGCAACAACTCTGACATCTTCATTCAAGGGAGCAACATTTTTGCTTTGGGAGTGATCTACCCTGAATATTGATGTTTTACTGTCAGGTAGGAGTCTTATCAGCTCTTTTATTTTTCGTTTTCTAGTCTCTTTCAGAGAGACATTTTTCTCTGTAACAGAATGATGGGCATCCGTTTTCTCTGGACGTGAAAACTGTTGCAAGTCTTTATTAGCTGAGCTCGATTTACCTCTCTTTCTTGGTGATGAGGGTCCACGACTCGGCTGTCTTGACACCTCAACTGTGGCGGCCAATCGTATCAACTGTAACCTTCGGTCGTTCTTTTTTGTGATGTAATTTATCGGTAGCTTTCTGTTGTTATTGTAGAAATGCGCGGAGAGTTTTCTTTTGCAAAGTATTTTGGTGACTATGAGAACATCCGCACTATATTTAGCTTTAGCAACAACATGGAATAGGCAGTTGCCATTGCTGTCCACTTGTTCCGGGTCAAGATGTGAGAATGCAGCGTTGTCTTTCTCAAACTGGTCTAGTAAGAATTCCAACAGCGAAGGCACTAAAATTAGGAAAAATATGCATATATTGAGAAACTCGGTATATATGAGAATTCCAATAAGAGATCGTTGGTATTTTTCTCTGTCTTTACCTGGAAACCCTAAGGAGCTTAATTGCATCGGGCAGAGGGCAATTTATTCAGTAGGATTCTACCAGCATATAGGTTTCTTTTAGTCTTCATAGCAGGTTTAATACAGGGAAGAGAGTGTTCACAGAGTTTTTCCGTGCTTGAAAGAAGAAGGGCTGAGCTACAAGACAGAGTACTGTGGAGTTCGTAGCTCGTGAGAATAGTTGAATGTACTGTGGTTCGACAGTCGAGTTGTAGAACGCAAGTTTGAACTACAGGCTGACCAAGTGACAGGCCAGAACAGGTACAGCTCATAGTTTGATGCTGATAATTGAACCGTTGTAGGTTGATACAAACTGGTCAGTACAAAGTGGTTGAACATACATTTGAAACCTGATAGTTATCTAAGTGATAGCTCAGGCTAGTGTCCAGCCCAACCTATGAAGCTGAGACATAGATATTAACATAGGGTTGGAGCTATAATACAGGATAGCTCATTGCAGTGTTCAGCTTGACGTATGATGCTGAAACACTTTAATAGCTGTTAAGTGTTAGGGTTTGCAAGATCGTGTTCAAACTCTTTATTTTACTTTATTGCGGACATATTGTTATATAGTTGTAGGTTCGAACAGGTAAAGTTTTGAACCAATTGTTTAGTTAGAAATAACAATGGATATTGACAGGAGCTCATGTTTGGAGCTCATTGTAAATGATTGTGTTTTAGAATCATTACTTCGAACAATTGTAAATTTGGTATAATCATAAGGCAGGTAGCCTGAGGAAAATTTAATATATATAAGGTTCAACGTTTCATTTGTTGAACCTCGTTGTCTTGAAACATTGTGTTGATGTTTCAAACTAGACTGTATACTCAACATAAGACTATGTCACCTTATGAAAGGACCCGTTTTAAAATGCAGGAGAGTTCGTAGGAATTAATAAGTGCATTCATATCGTACGAACGGTTAATTTAGAACTCCAACTCCTGACATACAGTTTGAAGAAAAGTGTCAATGCCACTGGCTGATGGAAGACATCACTGTTATATCAACACATTTTAAACAAGATGTTCAAGTATAGCAGAGTTTTTATTATTTTTATTATTGTATTACTCGTTTTTCAGTAATGGTGACCTTGACCTTGACCATAAATACAATCCCAAGCTTTTCATATAAGTCACCTACGCCGTTTCAGGCCAATATCTCATTCCTAAGTAAAATTATTGAGCGGAAATCATTGTTTTATTTGTAGTAACAGTGGCCTTCACTTTGAACCCAAGGATCCCAAATGCAATCCCAAGTTCGCCGTTCATATAGGCTATGTGCCCATAAAGTTTTATTTCAATATCTCATTCCTAACTAAAGTTATTGTGCGGAAACCATTTTTCTATTTTGTGTATTTTTTACAACTTCTTTTTTGACATATTAATAAAACAAAATGATGACTCCCTTTTACCTACACACAAATTTTCATTAAATTATCTTAAGTATTGCTTTTGTTATTTGGATATTTTTTATATTTCCGTTGCCATAGCACCACATTTTTTGTCAAATCAACAAAAAATAACATGCATTGCCCTCTACCAACATGCAAAGTTTCATAAAACTATTTTAAGCAGTTTTCTCATTATCGCATGATCCATATTTGTGGGATGGACTGACAGACGTACTAACGCAGATGTCCGTTCTCACCAGCGTATACTTGTGTGCCTTTTTAGATTTCCTGAGCTGATCTATTGGGATCACTCTTCGTCCGTCATACGTCGTCCGTCCGTCGTCGTCGTCAACTTTTCTTCAAACGACTTCTCCTCAGAAACCGCTTGGCTAATTTTGACCAAACTTCACGTGGGTGATCCTTAGATGAATGCTTTTATGATTTGTTAAAATAAGGTCAGTGTGAAATCCAAGATGGCCACCATTACCATATATGGTCAAAACATTAAAAAATCTTCTTCTCAAGAAGATTTCAACAGTTTTACTTTTAAAATGATCGCCAATGCCTAGACTATCAAGTTTGTTCAAATGAAGTCCCCGGGGTCAAAAATGGCCGTGCTCCTTGGGTCCAAAGTGTGTATATTTAGATTTTGCATGTTTTTCATATAGACATATAGGAAAAAAAACTTTAAAAAATCTTCTTCTCTGACACCACAAGGCACAGAGCTCTCATGTATTACATGTAGCATCAGCTTATGGTCCTCTACTAAGTTTGTTCAAATGGTGACCCTGGGGTCAAATTTGTCCCCGCCCCGGGGGTCACAGTTTTACATAGACTTATATAGGAAAATTTTCTTAAAAATCTTCTTCTCGGAAACTACAAGAGCCAGAGGTTTGATATTTTGCATTTACTATAAGCTTATGGTCCTTTACCAAGTTTGTTCAAATGGTGACCCTCGGGTCACATTTGGCCAACCCCAAGGGTCGCATGTTTTACCTAGACATGGGAAAAACTTAAAAAATCTTCTTCTCTGAAACTGCAAGAGCCAGAGGTTTAATATTTTGCATCTGGAATAAGCTTATGGTCCTCTTCCAAATTTTTTTCAAATAATGACCCAGGGGTCACATTTGGCCCCATCCCCGGGGGTCACAGTTTTACATAGGCTTGTATAGGGAACAACTGAAAAAAATCTTCTTCTCTGGAACCCCATGGCACAGAGCTCTCATGTATTACATGTAGCATCAGCTTATGGTCCTCTACTAAATTTGTTCAAATGGTGACCCTGGGGTCAAATTTGTCCCCGCCCCGGGGGTCACAGTTTTACATAGACTTACATAGGATTTTTTTTTTTAAAAATCTTCTTCTCGGGAACTGCAATAGCCAGAGGTTTGATATTTTGCATTTACTATAAGTTCATGGTCCTTAACCAAGGTTGTTCAAAGGTAACCCTGGGGTCACATTTGGCCTCTAACCCAAGGGTCACATGTTTTACAAAGACATGTATAGGGAAAAACTTAAAAAATCTTCTTTTCTGAAACTTCAAGAGACAGAGGTTTAATATGTTGCATTTGCTATAACAGTGTTTTTTTTGGTCGATTTTATAGCCGATATTCGGCTATATTCCCAATCCCAAAAAGTATCTTTTTTTCCCAATTTTAATCTAAAAATTCCCAATTCAAAGCTCCGAAAATTGACGGACGATCATTCTTTAAAATCGGCCGGTACGTACCAAAATGAGTACGAAACGCGAATAGGTTACTGTATTTGGATACATTCGGATTTTTACGTTGCCATCTGTTCACTAATAGTCTATTAGGCGCTTGGTAAAATTTTATATACGATATACAACGTATTAGTCAAGCGTTTACGGTAAAATTTTATATACGATATACAACGTATTAGTCAAGCGTTTACGGATCAAGATTAAAATGTCGTCGCACAACTCGAAATATTATGTGAAAAAACTAAAAACACAGCCAGTCAACAACAAAACAGTTGACTTTTTCTTTAAGCAAGCAGCTTTACAGGCTTCTAAGTCATCGGCTGCCAGTAAACAAACAGTGCCAGTGGGCACTGTGCAGCCAAATACCAGTGGGGTCACCGATCATACAGTTGTTAGTCCATCATCTAGTGAAGATGAAATTGAGGAAAAAAACATGGTACCAGACCAACGTTTGTTTTGTCTGCCTAAGTATGAAGCCAAGTACAAATGGTTGTATTACAGTGCTGCAAAAGAGGGCTATGCCTGCAAACTCTGTGAACTGTTTGCTTCCACTGACACCTCTAATGTCTTCATTACTGGTACAACTCTTGGTACCCACCCATCTAGAAAGTTGGATGGCCACCAGTCTGGAAAGTGTCACAAGTTTTGTGAATCAAAGTACATTTCTATCAATTCCTCCAATGTGCCCCAGAAAGTAAAAAGAACAGTTGCTGACATGTTAAAAACAAGTGTTGACACTAAAAAGCAGCAAGAAATACATAGAAATAGACTCTATGTGCAAAATCTTGTGAAGATTTTGTACTTTATTGCCCATCAGCGGTGGTCAATTAATAGTTTTGAGACATTGGTAGACTTCGTCATTGACATAGGCTCGCCTGATGTCACAGCATACATAGAGGCCCAGCCTGAGAATTCTGTGATGAAATACACATCTGGAACAGTAGCCACTGATCTGCTAGCATCTATTAGCTATGTTTTGGAAAAGCCATTATTAGAGAAGCTGCGTACTGCTCCATATTATGCCCTACTTGCCGACGAGTCCTCAGATGAAGCACATAGGGAGCAGTTTGCCATACTGGTACGGTTCCCATTTAACAAGTCTGTCACTGATCATTATCTTGGTGTCATCCATGTTAATCGTACAGATGCTGCATCCCTAATGGCAGCGATAGAAATATTTCTCATAGGCAAAGGTGTTGACATCAAGAAAGCGCTGTTTGTTGGATTTGATGGGTGCAACACCATGAGTGGTGAAAACAAAGGTAACTAATACTTTTCGAAAATGTATTACAGTAAATTTAATTTAGCAAACTTTTTTATGGAAGAAAAGGGGTTTGCTTTCAATTTTCCGTCTTCTAGTTTCATGTAACTTCTTGTTTTATCAACTTTGATAAATATATGATCAAAATTAAAAGCAAATGTTTTCTTCCATAACTTGATACGGTTTTCTGACCTACTACTCTAAATTTTAAATTAGGTTTGTGGGTATAGTAAGTTTATCATTATTCTAAGTAATACCTTATTATAATACCTTGTCCAGTATTTGCATATAAATATGGCATGGGTAGGTTAAATTGAAATCTGGTTAAAATTCGACAGGATTACAGAGACGGTTTAGACACCATGTACCCCACCAACTGTATATTAACTGTCGGAACCATAAGTTGGCACTCTGTATCAAACACCTGATGGCCAGCTTCCCAGTTCTAGAAGATGTTGACAGCCTTCTGTTGAGTATATGGAAGCTATTCCACTACAGCCCCCAGAAGTACGCTATATTCATGGAGGTGCAAAGTGCGTACGGACTGAAGAACCTGAAGATAATCAGGGCGGCAGCCACAAGGTGGCTTTCCCATGGTCACGCCTGTGTGAGGCTTATTGACCGCTATGTGCAGGTACTGGTGCATTATACTATAAAGTAAAAACTTAATTTAAAATGGCAGTTATTAGGCAACATGATACTACTGATTATTTTTTTGTAATTTATAATTAGGCAAAGTGTTCACTAAATTCTAAAAAAACACAAGGGGCAATAATATTAGATCATCATAAGGAAACTTTGTAAGTTGGCTTGACTTTTGTCTATTGATTTAATTCATTTAACTAAAAATTTACAACTGTTATCAGGTCATAGATGCCTTGGATGAAATGGTAGACAGGAAACACGATCCAGAAATTGATGGGATTCGCAATCTTCTGTGTGCCAAGAATACGGTTGCTGGGATACTAGTCCTGTGTGACCTACTGGAGCCAGTGATAGTTTTCAGTAACTACCTGCAAGCAGCTCACATAAACTTTTCAAGGGTCAATGTGAAACTACAGGTATTTAGTCACAATTTAGATTGAAGCCTTTTTTTCTGCTTAATCTGATAAATCTGTTTTCATCTTATTTACTGTTTGTATTATTCATATTATAATTAAAACTTTAGGTTAGAAATGAAAAGAATCTTTAGGCAATAATGGGATCTTGTGGTGTCAAGGTCTTTTGTAGTTCCATTCCTGACCACAAAGTGGAGCATATAATGTTGTCTGTTTGCCAAAATGTATTGTGTTATTTTTTCAAAGGAGCTGATAGCTACACTCCACTTGCTGATAGAACGATTCCGCAGTTCCCTACAGATCCCTGACAGATCCCTGTACTTTTCCAGACTTGGGAGTATTTTTGAACAGATTGATGAACGTACCGACCTGAGAAGAAGATTGAGGTATTGTCATAAACAGGCTGCTGGCATGTATAATAACGTTGAAACAAACTTTTATAATAAAATTGAGTGATAAATAGTATTATACTCCAGTACATAGAATGTTCAGCTGCATATTGATTTATAAGTTGTAAAACTAAGCATTTATGATTAAGATTGCATACTTTGCTGATACATTTTCAGAGAGCAGGGAGCCTACAAGGCAGAACAGATCATCGAAGAAATAGCAGTACCTATCACCCACCGTCTCATTCACGAGTTGGAAGATAGGTTGCACTGTTCCCCAGTTCTGGCAGCGTTCTCCGTCTTCAACTTGGACTCTGTGCCAGATTCTCTTCCTGAACTTGATGATTACGGAAATGTATGATCATCCTTATGTAATCTTAGCCTCATTTAGGTTACAGGTGAATAGAAAATTCAAGTTTAGCTTAGCTATTTTCAATTTTACTATAACCATTTTCCAATTACAAAAATAAACCCAGATTTATATATTCTTTCTTCAGGTTAGGGTATGGAAAACTATTGTCATTAAGATTTTAACTTGTTCCATATATTAATTTTTACAGCAGTCTATACAGACACTGGCCAGACACTACGGTAACCCTGTGGAGGATGTATTCCAGAGACACACAACTGTAGCCAATCCAACATACACAGAGGCGTTCATAGTCCAAGAGTTTGACAAATTCAGGAGACAAATGTTCATGTTGAAGTAAGTTTTAAGCCTCCAAGTTATTGTTTTATCCCCAGTTATGTTTTAGTTGTTGACACTACAGTTATGCATGCATAAGCATTTTTTTCTATCTGTTTTGTTCAATCAGACATTTGTTGTTTCTTAAAGTTAAACTATTTAAAACTAAGATGTTTTAACTGAATTTTAAACAGTAAGTAAGAAAGATTACACAGTGTCTTACTTTGTAGTAAGTTAGTATTTTTAATGGAATCATTGGCACTGTAAAGAATGATTTTTTGTTAAGTGTTTCCTTGAACTCATAATTGTTTTGTTGACAAGTTCATGGCATGTTCATGTTATTGTTTACTTGTTTCCAGTTCTATCTTGTTTTCTGTTAGTCACATCCTCAGACCTGGCACCTTACTATCAAGTTTCAAGATTGGTAAGTTTGTTTAAGGAATACATTTAACCCAATCAATGAGTTTAGTTGTTAAAAGTTTGGGTCCATAACTTATGGACCCAAACTTTTAACAACTAAACTTAGGGTAAACAATATGCTAAAGGTAAAAGTTTGTTAGCTACAGATCAATTTGCAGTTCAAATTCTGGGGTCACCATTAGATTACCATTGCTAAAAGACTTTTAAGTATTATACTATACCTGGAAAAAACAGTTATACTTGAAAAGGTGTTTATGATATTTATTCAAAGTATATCATGATGAGACATAAATCAAGCTACAAAATCATGGCATATATGAATAGTTAAAATAAATACATGTACTGTTCACAATTTTATACAATCTATTAGTTGTTGTAAATGTAAATACTAGGTTGGACATTTTTTTAATCTTAATGTTCAGTTGGATACATATTTAATTTACATGAAATGATTGCAGGAAAAGGACTCCACGACCAGATCTGTTTGAAGAGCTGCACACCGATGAGATCCTGCGCCAGGGTTACCCAGCTATGTACTATCTGGTTGGTTTGAGCAAGATTATCCCTAGCAGCACAGCAAGTGTGGAGAGGGTGTTCAGTCGGATGAACTCACTGTGTACTTCTTCTCGCAACAGGATGGGCCAGGCCTTACTAGATTCATTGATGAGGATTTGTGGTCACCCTAGATCTCTTGACATGGTTCAGCTTGAGAACATTGTGGACCATTTTAAAGACATGAAAGAGAGAGATCTTGCATTGTAAAACTGTTTAAGAACTGTAAATTGAAAGTCATGCCACAGAATGTTAATTAAATATAGAAACTCTCCCTAAAACCTTTTGTGTTTTTTGGCATCTGCATAATTTTCCATTAACTGATTTTTCCCAATTTCAACCAAAACGCCGATAAAATTCCCAATTCCAACGCCATGGGCTATGTTCCCAAAATAGAGAAAAAAAACACTGTATAAGCTTATGGTCCTCTACCAATTTTGTTCAAATGGTCACCCTGGGGTCACATTTGGCCCTGCCCCGGGGGTCACAGTTTTACATAGGCTTGTATAGGAAAAACTGAAAAAAATCTTCTCTGGAACTGCAAGAGCCAGAGGTTTAATATTTTGCATTTGCTATAAGCTTATCGTCCACTACCAAGTTTGTTCAAATGGTGACCCTGGTGTCAAATTTTGCCGTGCTTTGGGAGTCACAGTTTTACATAGACATATATATAGGGGAAAAAAAATCTTCATTGAAACTGCAATTTAAGAGCCAGAGGTTAAATATTTTGCATTTACTATAAGATTATGGTCCTCTACCAAGTTTGTTCAAATGGTGACTCTGGGGTCAAATTTAACCTGCCCCGTGGGTCACAGTTTTACATAGACTTATATAGGAAACACATTAAAGTCTTCTTCTCTTGAACTACAAAAGCCATAGATTTAATATTTTGCATTTACTATACTCTTATGGTCCTTTACCAAGTTTGTTCAAATGGTGACTGTGGGGTCACATTTGGCCCCGCCCCAGGGGTCATGTTTTACATAGACATGTATAGGGAAAAACTTAAAAAATCGTCTTCTCTGAACTACAAAGCTCTCATATATTACATATAGCCCTGGGTTCACATTTGGCCCTGTCCCAGGTGTTACACTCTAGCACCTTCATTTTGTATTTGATATATACCAAACTTTGTCAGTGTCTTTATATCAATGTTGTTATACACAACAGAGCCCACATTTCTTGAACAATCTGAACCAAACTTGCACAGATTGTATATATGACCATAAGATTTCGAAGAAGTTTGATAATGTGCCAGTATTCAGGTGATCGATTTAGGGCCATTTTGGCCCTCTTGTTTTTGCGTATAATCAGTACTTGTGTGTGCTTTTTTTCTTGTGTGGCTAGTCACAAAAGAAAATACCCTTGAATCAGTATAACATGCATTTAAAGCAATAAAAAACAAGAGCTGTCGCAGCTCGACTATTCGATTTTTCAGAGAATAAATTATATAGCCAGTATATACCATCAGAAAACACGGCTAAAACTACGGGGTGGGGGTGTGGTTGCGGGGGTGTGTGTTGTTGGGCGGCGGGGCGGGTATAGAAACTCGGGCCGATATACAAATTATTGTTAGAATCTAATTTGGGGCAGGGTGTGGAATTTAAATTTTTATCGTTTTAATCCAATTTTGCTGTAATTTTAAAGAAATTTGTGGTCGAAAGGCAACTCCAGGAGGGAGAGGATGAGAATCTAGCAATTTTTGTTGGGGCCTCATTTCAGTTTTTTATTGATATTTCATCTGTGTATGGTGTGGTGTGGGGATGGGGGTTGGTGACAGAAGGAGGGTAGGTATGGTAAATGGGTTGGTTGTGTGGTTATGGGTCTGGTTAATGGGTTGGCTGTGTGGTTAGGGGCCTGGTTAATGGGTTGGCTGTGTGGTTAGGGGTCTGGTTAATGGGTTGACTGTGTGGTAAGGGGCCTGGTTAATGGGTTGGTTGTGTGGTTGGGGACCTGGTTAACGGGTTGGCTGTGTGGTTAGGGGCCTGGTAAATGGGTTGACTGTGGCTAGGGGCCTGGTTAATGGGTTGGTTGTGTGGTTAGAGACATGGTTAATCAGTTGGCTGTGTGGTTAGGGGCCTGGTTAATGGGTTGAATGTATGGTAGGGGCCTGGTTAATGGGTTGGTTTTGTGGTTAGGGGCCTATTTAATGGGTTGGCTGTGTGGTTAGGGGCCTGGTTAATTGGGTGGTTGTATGGTTAAGGGCCTGGTTAATGGATAGGTTTTGTGGTTAGGGGCCTATTTAATGGGTTGGCTGTGTGGTTAGGGGCCTGGTTAATTGGGTGGTTGTATGGTTAAGGGCCTGCTTAATGGATTGGTTGTGTGGTTAGGGGCCTGGTTAATGGGGTGGCTGTGTAGTTAGTGGCCTGGTTAATGGTGTGGTTGTGTGGTTAGGGGCCTGGTTTATGGGGTGGTTGTATGGTTATGGGTCTGGCTAATGGGGTGATTTTGTGGTTAGGGACCTGATTAATGGGGCAGTAATGTGGTTAGGGGCCTTTCAATGGGTGTCGGACCTTGTTAATGGGGTGGTTGTGTGGTTAGGGGCATGGTTAATGGGTTGGTTGTGTGGTTAGCAACCTGGTTAATGTGTTTGTTGTGTGGTTATGGGCCTGGTTAATGGGTTGGTTGTGTGGTTAGGGGCCTGGTTAATGGGTTGGTTGTGCAGTTAGGGGCCTGATTAATGGGTTGGCTTTATGGTTAGGGGCCTGGTTAATGGGTTGGCTGTGTGGTTAGGGGCTTGGTTAATGGATTGGTTCTGTGGTTAGGGGCCTGATTAATGGATTGGTTGTTTGGTTAGGGGCTTGGTTAATGGGTTGGTTGTGTGGTTAGAGGCTTGGTTAATGGGTTGGTTGTGTGGTTAAAGGCATGTTTAATGGGTTGGATGTGTGGTTAGGGGCATGGTTAATGGGTTGGCTGTGTGGTTAGGGGTCTGGTTAATGGGTTGGCTGTGTGGTTAGGGGCTTGGTTAATTGGGTGGCTGTGTGGTTAGGGGCTTGGTTAATGGGTTGGTTCAGTGGATAGAGGCTTGGTTAATGGGTTGGTTGTGTGGTATGGGGCTTGGTTAATGGGTTGACAGTGTGGTTCGGAGCCTGGTTAATAGGTTGGCCGTGGCTTTTTAATGGGTTCGTTGTGTTGATAGGGGCCTGGTTTATGGGTTGGTTGTGTGGTTAGGGAGCCTGGTAAATGGGCTGGGTGTGTGGTTAGGGGCCTGGGTAATGGGTTGTGTGTGTTGTGTTGAGTGTGTGTTGAGTGTGTGGTTAGGGGGCCTGGTTAAAATGCTGTGCATATCAGCATGTCCCTCAGTTAATTACAACACATGTGGAAGGGAGAGGTGAATGAGTGGGGTAAGATTGTCAGGGTTTCTCGGACACAGATTTTCTGACGCAATGTTTTGCCAGAGGACAATATGTTTTTAAAACTGCTGCGTCCTCGGGATGCACTCCCGTAAAATTTCCATTTCGGTACTTTTTTACATTTTCAAATTTCAGTTAAAATGAAAATAAAAGCATGTTATGATGAGCACCTGCTCGATCAATGTCATTCAGCTGCCGATTGTGCTACGCTTATAAGTTTGTCAAGCATTCAATGGAAATGTACAGAAATTACCGAAGAAAAAATATGTTTAGCTTTGCTAATTAAGTTTGTTCACTGCAAATATAACATACTTAAACAATTAAACACAATCTTATGTCATTCTGATAAAAAAAACGGCATATTGGAGAGTCAAACGTTAAAGAGATTGACATGACACTTCAAACCCAACGCGTCTCTGATAAAAGTAAGCATGACATGACAAGCTAAGATAGCTGGAAGCAGGAATTCAATGGGTTAACCATGACAATGGAAAAAGTGATATGTCCTGCAATGTTAAACTGGGAAATATTAAAAAATCTTATTTGAAACTACAGAGCTCTGAGTGATATCTAGCATTATAATGATGATGAAGTTTTGGTAAGAGTTATTTAAACCTGAGACTCCGAAAATCAGGGTTGGGACCCTTAAATAGTTTTTCCAGGAGTCCCTGGAACTCCAAATGAAAAACTGTAGGGAAAAACCTAGAATGGATGTGGTTAAGGAATGTTTAAACCATTTCCCTACCTTTCTCCTTCTCCAGTACTATAGTCAACGCTGCATGTATGGGCGTGTCTCCCTCGGTCAAGGACAGCAGGGACGTGTCTGCACCTCTGCGAATCAACTCTGACACAACTTTGAAGTGGTCCTCCTTAATGGCATTTCTCAGGGCCATCTGTCCATCTGTAATTGTTACACAGTATGCTACATTGACTATCAGACACTACTTTGAAGTAATGGCACTTCTCAGGGCCGTCTGTCCATCTGTAATTGTTACATAATATGCTATATTGACTACTCTGACACTATTTTGAAGTGGTCCTCCTTATTGGCACTTCTCAGGGCCATCTGTCCATCTGTAATTGTTACACAGTATGCTATATTGACTACTCTGACACTATTTTGAAGTGGTCCTCCTTAATGGCACTTCTCAGGGCCGTCTGTCCATCTGTAATTGTTACACAGTATGCTATATTGACTACCATGACACCACTTCTCAGGGCCATCTGTCCATCTGTAATTGTTACACAGTATGCTATATTGACTACCATGACACCACTTCTCAGGGCCATCTGTCCATCTGTAATTGGTACACAGTATGCTATATTGACTAATCTGACATTACTTTGAAGTGGTTCTCCTTAACGGCACTTTTCAGGGTCATCTGTCCATCTGTAATTGTTACACAGTATGCTATATTGACTAATCTGACATTACTTTGAAGTGGTTCTCCTTAACGGCACTTTTCAGGGCCGTCTGTCCATATGTAATTGTTACACGGTATGCTATATTGACTACTCAAACACTACTTTGAAGTGGTTCTCCTTAATGGCACTTTACAGGGCCATCTGTCCATCTGTAATTGTTACACAGTATGCTATATTGACTACTCAAACATTACTTTGAAGTGGTTCTCCTTAATGGCACTTCTTAGGGCCATCTGTCCATCTGTAATTGTTACACAGTATGCTATATTGACTTTGTTTGCTTTCAGGGTTAGGGTAGGTAAGGTAAGTGAGGAAGTGTCGATTCTTACAGATGGCGGGAGGTGTACAGTACTGGTTCTACCCAGAAAAAGTGGGTGGTCTGCCTCCAACAAAAGAAAAAACGACCGTCATATATAAAATTGCATGTGTTGAAAGAAAATGAAGTAAAACACCATATAAACAAACAAAAATTGTTTGCCGTCGTTTTGTTTGATTTTTGGACTCATATAATGGTAATAAATTCAAGACACAGCAAGTTATCATTAGTAGGGTAATTTTTATATGCAAAGAAGACAAGAAGTCACTGACCTCGAAGCTCTACTGATAGATATTGATAGCTAGATCAGCCATGGCAACTTGTGAAGTTTTATGGAAATCGGACCAGCACTCTATGTTAACAAAGATGGACCAACTACATGTCATGTCACTCATTTTAATAAAGGTTCTATGTTTTGTGAAAAGTAGAGGCCACATAGTTGTAATTTTATCTTTTTCTAGCTATGGCTGCCATCTTGAATTACCATCCGATTTGGTTTTTACTTAGGACCAACTAGACATCAAGAGCAACACTCCTGTAAAGTTTCATGAAAATCGTCACAAGTTTTTCCAGTATAATTCTATATAAACAAAGATGGCCACTACATGTCAAGCAAGGTTCCAAATCAATACCACTTATGGTTTGTGAAAAGTAGTCGCCACAAACTTGTATTTTTAAAATCTCTTTTTAGCTGTGGTAGCCATCTTGAATTTCCGGCCAACCTGAATTTTTACTTAGGACCAACTAGTGCTAGGACCAACTAGAACAACATTCCTGTGAAGTTTCAGGAAAATCCGTCGAGTAATTCATAGGAGTAGTCGCCACAAGTTTTTCCTATATAACTGCATGTAAACAAAGATGACAGCTGGCAGCCATGTTCAACGTTGAATCAAAATGATTTTCGACAAGGATCATTATCAATTATAGTTTTCTAGAAGTAGTAGCTATAAAAAAAAAAAAAATCTATTTTTAGCCGTGGGGGCCATCTTGAATTTCCAGCCGACTTGAAATATTTCTAGGATCAACTAGACATCAAGAGCAACATTTCTTTCATAGAAATCCGTCAAGTAGTTTCAGAGGAGTAGTCGCTGCAAGTTTTTACTATATAACACTATGTAAACAAAGATGGCCACTGCAGCCATGTTTAAGGTTGAATCAAAATGATTTTCGATAAGGACCAACATCATGCCATGCTGATCATTTTAGAAAAAGTCCCATATCAATATCACTTATAGTTTTCAAAAAGTATTCGCTACAAACTTTTTTTTGTAAAAAATTACTTTTAGCTTTGGTGGCCATCTTGAATTTCACATCAATGTACATTTTTGCTAGGATCAACTAGACATCATGGGCAACATTTCTGTTAGAGCCCTGGTACTTACTATCAGAGCCCTAGAACACTATCAGAGCACTGGTACTCACTATCAGAGCCGAGGGTGGCTTGACTGTTCAGCAGGTTTCCAATGATCTGTAGCTTGAGTTCCTCGGAGGCTTTCAGTGTCTGATCTGCGATCACCGGAACCACAGTCAGGGACAAGGCAAACCCTGGAAAATAATACTTAGCAAAATATGTCTAGTTTTACAAAAACTGAATAGTACATTTTATTTCCTAGTAGTGGTTAATCAGCCAATCAAAAATGATATTAGTTGCTCCCACGACTTAGACAGAGCCTAAACAACACAGACAAGAGGTTAGCCTATCATCCCCCACCTCCTGCCATTCCCCCACCCACCACAATCAGTTATAATGTATTTCTACCAAACCCACCAAAATCAGTTAAACTGTATTCACCACACCCAAAACATCAGTCATACTGTATGTCCCCCACACCCACCACTCTCAATTATACTGTATTCCTCCCACACCCACCACATCAGTTATATCTCTAAGTGTTATAGTATTGAAAATACGGTCCGGACAAGCATTTTCTATGACAGAGGTCACAGGTCAAGGTCACAATGACCTTATTTTGGTACGCGACACATCGCTATCCCAAGATGTATCTACATACCAAGTTTGGTATCTCAAAGTCTTAATAGTATTGAAAATATGGCACGGACAATATTTTGGAAGGACGGACGGAAGGAAGGACGAACTGACGGATGGACGGACGGTGCAAACCTATTGTTTTGGGACCGGTGGGGGACTAAAAAAGCTGAAATACCTTTCAGTTGGTCAGTCCCGGGGATAGAGCGGTACTTCCTGACTAGCGAGTCCAGCTGGCGCCATTTGTTACCGTCGGCAAGGCCCTCTATGATCAGTAGGTAGAACTTGGGCTGGAGCGATGTCAAACATTTTGGGATCTCTGAAAAAATAAGTCACGTGAAAGATGGCTGAATCTACGCAATAAGAATTTGTAAGTTCTCGACGTAAGAATTCCAAATTCTCGACGTAAGAATCTGTAAGTTTTAGACGTAAGAATCTGAAAGTTTTCAATGTATGAAAATCATTTTGGTTGAAACATATCTAATTTCAAAGATAGGATAATATGAACAAAATAGATTGTTTCCACACATTTTTTAGATTGACCAAATCAAGATCGGAATCTACTTAAAAAGAATTTGGAAGTTTAAGAGATGTCAGCATTTTAAAGGGATACACCGCAATCCTGTTTGGCAAACTCACGGCGTCCGGTTAGTTTTTCTACATTACTTGCGTTTGTTCAATCAATAATGTTAATTATAAGAACAGTATAAAGCAAACTGTTTTTGCATATTCTCTGGGTTATATTGCACCAATAATATTTTAAACTTATGGTAGAATTTGATGAAAAAAAGGAAACTCCAAATTTTATTTAATTTTATGCAAGCAGGTTTAAAGTCAAAATGATACTAGATAAATCCCTCAGTATGTAAACTAAATTTTATCACATAAAATATATGTTATTTCCATAGACGAGATACAAAGATATGTTCGGGGTCAACGATAAAGTGACATAGATCTGAACAATAATAATGCTACAAAGTCATTTGTAAACAAAGTCAGTGATAAAAATAAAGACAATATGATGGGACCATACTTTTATAGGTTATCGGAAATAGTTCTCATGTCAATGAAAAACAAAGTAATTTTGAAATTACGAAATTTGGAATAATTTTGTCTGGGAATAACGATTGTTTGTGAACACATTTCAGCAGTTTTTAAACAATGACAGAATGGGCAATGCTTGTCAGTTTAAGACAATAGTCTTCAAAGCAGTATTAGAGCAGTAAAAATACAGTTTTAGGTAAAAGAAATTGGCACAGAAATGGTTTTAACTGATTCTGGTTCCAAAAATTATGGAAAAAAATATATCCAAAGTCCTCATCTCAAATCACATGCTCAATATGTTATTTTGGGGCAAAAAGATGTAAAATAATGAAATAAGAGGCCCAAGAGGACCTGTGGACGCTCTACTGGCTAATATTGCTCTGATAACACCAATGAAGCGAGTGCCTATCGTCTTAAATTTAAGAGGCAAAATAAAGCATTTTTAACTAAATTAAGAGCCATAACTCTGCCATTACTGGTCCGATCTGGCTAGTTTTCGAACTTGGCCAGTAGAGATAATAAAAATAAAAAATAAATTCAAATATAAAAAAAAAAAATTAAATTTAAAAAAATAAATAATGAAATGAAACAAGAGGTGACCTTGAAGCTCTACTGATTGATTTTGATTTCAGGAAGTAGTCGCTACAAACTTGTTTTTTGAAAAATTATTTTTAGCCGTGGCGGCCATCTTGAATTTCCGGCCGACCTGAAATTTTGCTAGGATCAATTAGACATCAAGAGCAACATTCCTGTGAAGTTTCATGAAAATCCATCAAGTAGTTTCAGAGGAGTAGTCGCTACAAGTTTTCATTATATAACTCTATGTAAATAAAGATGGCCGCTGACAGCCATGTTTAACATCGAGTCAAAACGATTTTTGACAAGGACCAACATCATGTCATGCTGATCATTTTAGAAAAAGTCCCATTTCAATATCATTTATAGTTTTCAAGAAGTAGTCGCTACAAACTTGTATTTTGCAAATCTATTTTTAGCCATGGCGGCCATCTTGAATTTCTGGCCGACCTGAAATTTTGCTAGGATCAATTACACATTAAGAGCAACATTCCTGTAAAGTTTTATGAAAATCCTCCAAGTAGTTTCAGAGGAGTAGTCGCTACAAGTTTTTACCATATAATTCTATGTAAACAAAGATGGCCGCTCAGCCATGTTTAACGTCGAATCAAAACGATTTTTGACAAGGACCAACATCATGTCATGCTGATCATTTTAGAAAAAGTCCCATATCAATATCACTTATAGTTTTCAAGAAGTAGTCGCTACAAACTTGTATTTTGAAAATTTATTTTTAGCCGTGGCGGCCATCTTGAATTTCCGGCCGACCTGAAATTTTGCTAGAATCAATTAGACATCAAGAGCAACATTCCTGTGAAGTTTCATGAACATCCGTCAAGTAGTTTCAGAGGAGTAGTCGCTACAAGTTTTCATTATATAACTCTATGTAAATAAAGATGGCCGCTGGCAGCCATGTTTAATGCCGAATCAAAACGATTTTCGACAAGGACCAACATCACGTCATGCTGATCATTTTAGAAAAAGTCCCATATCAATATCACTTAGAGTTTTCAAGAAGTAGTCGCTACAAACTTGTATTTTAAAAATCTATTTTTAACTTTGGCGGCCATCTTGGATTTCACATCAACATGAATTTTTGCTAGGATCAACAAGACTTCATGGGCAACATTTCTGTAAAGTTTCATGAATATCCATCCAGTAGTTTCAGAGGAGTAGTCGCTACAAATAAAAGTTTACAGACGGACGGACGGACGACGGACGCCGCACCACGGCATAAGCTCTGCTGATCTCTGATCAGTCGAGCTAAAAAGAGTAAAAAAATCTGGTAAAGATTGGTAAAGATCCGATGAAAAATGAAGGCCCTATCGTCTAAACGAAGCAAAATATAGCATTTTTAACTGAATCAAGGGCCATAACTCCACTGTTACTGGTCCGATCTGGTAGGTTTTCGTACTTATCCGAGCCTTCATTGACACTTACAATCTGGTAAAGATTGGTAAAGATCGGATGAAAAATGGAGGCCCATTGTCTTAACGAGGCAAAATATAGCATTTTTAACTAAATCAAGGGCCATAACTCCGCTGTTACTGATCCGATCTAGCTGGTTTTCAAACTTGTCCTAGCTATCATTCACATTAACAATCTGGTAAAGTTTGGTAAAGATCAGATGAAAAACGAAGGCCCTATCGTCTTAACGAGACAAAAGTTAACGACGGACGGATGGACGACGGACAACTCGGCATCCCATAAGCTCAGTAGAGCTAAAAAGCTCCTATTTTGGGAATAATTTTAAAAATATATAATTAAACAATAAAAAAACACAGTTACATAATAAATAATGCTTAGAATGTATGATCATTTTGACCTAATAAATATACAGACCCCCAATTTTGGGATAAAATGGTGAAAAAAAGTGATAAAATCACCGATTTCTGGAGATAAAATACTGAAATTAAATCTGTGTAAATATCATATTTTTGTTTTTGTATTTTACTATTGATACTGTTCTCTATCAGATATCTAAAATCCAATTCACAACTGAAGTTGAAAGTGTACTTGTTTTGAGGTTGAAAGTTTAAGAAAAAATAGGAAAAATATTTCGGGAACATAATTTTATATTGATATTTACATATAAAAGGGAGTACATCAGGATTTTTCTAGAAATATCTTAAATTATAAAAATGTTCCAGTTCATGATAAAACACTTATATCAATCAAAAATAATGTTAGAACCATTTTGTTAATGTCTAAACTTTGAAAACACTATATAGCTGGGACGGAATCAGACGTAAAATGCTGAAATTAACCCTGGTGCGTCACCTAGGATAGCACGTATTACTGTGCAGAATGAATTTCTTTGCAAATAAGGGGTCACTTTTAGGCTCACTCATTATGTTTAGGACATTTAGAATAGAAAATATTAATATTTTCAATTTTCAGTCGGACACCTAGACCCCCATGAAAATCCTGATGTACTTAAATTAAGTAAGATATCTAACTTTTTATAGTAGATCTACTTGTTTGATCTCACTAAATGTTTTAAGATTGGTCATAACAGTAGATTTGTAGGTAAAATATTTCAGATAATCTCCCTTAAGTAAAATGTGTTTGATTTGATAGAGTACCTTCCCTTAAAAGTTTGCCGCTCCTTTTGACAACACATGTTTTTGTACTGAGATAAACATCAATTCAGTTAACTGATACACACTTGATGTTATACAGTTCCATAGATGACAAGTATGTATATGTTTGATTTTGAAATAAAACATAATTTTAAAGGTAGTAACAGATCTGTGTGCTACTTCATTAAGATTGTTGTTATAAATGTGAATCAACACGTATTGACCAGTGCAACTTTAGTATATATCACCATTATACACCCTACGATATATGTCCTCTCCTTTCTGTATATAAGATTCGGGTATACTGGTTATAAATCAGGGGCGGATTCAGGCGAGGGCGCTGGCCACCCCCAACCACAATAAAATCTGAAAATTAATGAAAAAGTGTGCTTTTTTCTATTGTTTCTTTTTTGTTGTTAACAGGTCTTTAAGTTGTGCCGCCCCTTCCCTAGTCACCCACCAATTAAACGCCATAACAGCAACAACTGAGAAGATATAAACATGCATGCGAAAAGCGTGTTTTGGTGGTGGATTTTATTGTCAATTTATTTCTGTTTCGCCCCCATATTAAGTCCTGTATCCGCCCCTGTGAACATTCATTTTGATTTATATTTGCGCCGGATTTGGGGAAATACTATTTGGTTTAAACTGAGGAGGGATCCGAATCCCCATAAAACTTACTGACCACATATACGTGTATATAAGGGTAGTGATGGAGGGGGTGGGGGCAAGTCGATGAGGTTGCAACAGACTAAATATAGATATTTGCACCAAGAACAATTTTAGATACACATTTTGTTATAAAGTAAATATTTTACAACAATATCCAGATACAATGTAGAGTATTGATTGCCATTCCGACTAAACAAAATATTATAGTCACATTTTTATTCAAATACAGTTGACAGAAATGGTCTAAGATGTACTAATGGCGCACATCTGTCGATTTTGTGATCAACCCATTTCATCTAGAGAGTATGTAACCTTAAGTGAAAATGGTGTTGCCGGTATTCTAAATGCTGCAGCGGAACGCAATGACAGCACGATTAATATCAGTAAAGGCGAAAAAGGTGCATAAAGAGTGTCGACGGTTGTATACAGAACCAAAAAGGATAGAAACAAGAGGCCCAAGAGGGCCTGTAAATGCTCTACTTGTATGATGTGATTCATAAACAAGGAAGAGGCCAACCCAAGAAACATGTTTCCTATATATAACTCTATGTAAAATTTGGGTTATCGTGGCGGCCATTTTGAATAATTTTGATTATTTGACGATAATGAAAAACACAAAGTTGATAGAGGCTAACCCAATTGAATTGAATTGAAATGAATGTTGTTTAACGGCTCATCAACACAGTATAGGTTATTTAGAGCCGCCCCAGAGAGAGGGGAAGGATACATAGGAATCCGGGAACCTGCCCTACTCTTATTATCGAATAGATTCCTATGGTTCTTTTACGTGCTCGGAGGATAGACTGATACACGGGACCGCCCGGTTTACGTCCCCATCCGACGGACGAGGCTGAGGGAAAGTGGAGGCTAACCCAAGGAACATGTATATGATATTTCACAAGAATGGAATAAGTGGTTTAGGAGATGTCGTTTCCTTAAATTTGACCTAGTTTTAGCCATTGTGGCCATCTTGGATGACTGAGAGGGATGTCATTTTAACCTTTTCCTATATAACTCTATGTAAATTTGGGGTCACCGTGGCGGCCATTTTGATTATTCGACGATAACAAAAAACACAAAGTTAATAGAGGCCAACCCAAGGTATATGATATTTCAGTAGAATGGAATAAGTGGTTTCGGAGGAGATGTCGTTTGAAATTTACTTAAATTTGACCTAGTTTTAGCCATGGTGGCCATCTTGGATGACTGGCGGCCGCAAAAAAACATAAATCTGAGAGGGACTATCAAAATATCATTGTGCTTCAGTTTCATCAAAATCTTTCAGGCTGTTTCAGAGAAGATGTAATTTTTAACCTTTTCCCATATAACTCTATGTAAACTTTGGGTCGCCGTGGCGGCCATTATTGATTATTTGACGATAACGAAAAACACAAACTTGATAGAGGCTAAACCAAGGAACATGTATATGATATTTCACAAGAATGGAATAAGTGGTTTCGGAGGAGATGTTTGAAATTTACTTAAATTTGACCTAGTTTTAGCTATGGCGGCCATCTTGGATGACTGGCGGCCACAATAAACACAAATCTGAGAGGGACTATCCCAAATATCATTGTGCTTAAGTTTCATCAAAATCTTTCAGGCGGTTTCAGAGAAGATGTCATTTATAACTTTTTCCTATATAACTCTATGTAAACTTTGAGTCGCTGTGGCGGCCATTTTGATTATTCGACGATAACAAAAACACAAACTTGATAGAGGCCAACCCAAGGAACATGTATATGATATTTCAGTAGAATGGAATAAGTGGTAGAATATTCTCGTGACCTCCATGCATCCGATGCTATTGATCATCAGTTTTGTAGTTTAAAATTCAGATCAGGAAAAGGGACAAATGATGAAATAAACACACCACCAGAGAAGAAAAGAAATATAGGCAGACACAAAAACATTGAAAGGGAGGCTGCTTTTATGAAAGTGATACAGTATCTTGAGGAGAATGATGAAGAGCAGTTAACAGTTAACAGTCTCTACTTCTGAAGGAGCGAAAAGTTCAAAAGGAAAACAGGCTGCCATAGGACAGGCTATAATGCAGCCCATTCGACCTAGAGCTATCCTGTCTCCCTTAAAACTAGGTCTTGGTGTCCAGTGTCATCATCATTTTGGGTCACGATTTCTTGCTGACTTGCTTAATAGTTTAGGGTTCTGCTGTTGCAGCGATATGAGTCCAGTGCAGCTGTTGCACGAAATACCGAAATTCCAAAATTCCAAAGTATGAACAAGGTCAGTTCATTCAGTATGCTAACCATAATGTACGAACACTAGATGGGCATGGCACTTTCCATGGAATGGGGATAATACATGCAGTTACACCTGGTGGAAATATTTCGAAACCAATACCGAGATTTAAAATGACGGCTGAAGATATCGCACTTGTAGGCAGAATACAGAATCATTTCTACACTCCACACGGAAATACACCCCGTTTACTGGTAGTGTTGCTAAAGACATGGCATATAACATTGATATCTTGTGGAAATCCACTTGGTTGCTGTACCCCTGTATGTCATCTTGGAATGGAACAATGCAAACAGTGCACACTAGTGGCGCATATCCTGGACTATCAACGGTTATGTTTATGCCAATGATCGACCTTAGCCTGAGTAATGAAACCTGTATCTACTCAACATTTTTATAAACGACCATGCCAAGAAATATGAGGTAACGCCAATCCTCACATTTGACCAACCTCTATGGTGAAAAGCCCTGAACATCATTCTATCAGAACCTTGTAACAGCGACCTGCGACACATTGTGCTCAGGTTGGGAGGACTGCACATGGCTGTATTGGTCATATAATGACAGACTCGGGGTTAACAGAACTGCTAGAAACAATATATGTGTAACAAAATGTGTGCATATTTACTTACAGTCTTTAACTATGTTTGTCGGGGCCTCATTTCCCCTCATTTTTGAATAGGAATTTTGGTAGATTTTTGCCAAGCGCATCACTTTTAATCGATGCCTATATCTAATAAATATTTTACTAGATTCATTCTATTGATAAAGAATAAGTTGTTTTGGCGTTTATTTCATCAAAATTCATCAACTATTAAGAAAGTTATGATTTTACAAGTTGTGTATTATGAGTAAATTTGCCAGTATTTACCAGAGCGGGCCTAATAAATGTATAGAATTCTTATTACGACACTACGTGCAGTCCGAGCAGTCCGAATAACATGACATTTGCATGGATGGCGTGTTTCACCAGGTATCCGTGTAGGGACTTATTGCCATGAGCGATCTAAGGCCATCCTATCCCTGTTGTTTTTGCAATGTTTGTGTAAAAACGTTACGTGGGGTAAAAATGGAAGACGCCATTCAGATTGTAGGTACTTTTCTAGGGAGGTTTCTAACTGTCATTACGTTATTGCATAAACGTTTATTGTTTATTGTGCAGTATAAATCTTTCTGAGGTTGGTTTTCATATTGTCATTATTATTCAATCACTCTGAGATCGCTGTACCATTATAGCCTATTATGTGTTAACGGGATGTAAAACCAATTATTCATTCAGTCTATGGTTGAATTATTATGTTGTAAGTTTTGCGTTACATCTAGAAATGTGATTTCATTGTCGATAAATTACATCTGTAATTGTTTTACACGTTTTGTTAAAGTTTAGCATATGTCTAGTAGAAGAAGGTTTAGAATTCGGGTTTATTCATTCTGAATAAAGATTGCTTTGCAATCGAGTATTACCTTAGCGCTATTATAAAATACATGTTGTGATAACATTGTAATACTGGGTATATATTTTGTAGCCGTATACGCTAGGAGCGTAGAGCATGTAGAGCATGTAGAGCGTATTGTCGGGAGCGTGGTCTACGGGGTCGTAGGTTGGGAACGCCGTCATAGGACGCGGGAACGAAGCATTCGCTATTTAAGCGACAGATTAGACGGTAGCCACGGAGACGCTAGGCAAGAGGGCCTGGTTACGCAGATAGCTACGCAGATAAAGTCACCAGATGTGTAATACTGGCACTTGGGCAATCGCCGGAAAGGATCGTGCGAGTGGGCGTCGCGTGTGAATTACGTCACCCGAAGTATGTGTGGTACCGGGACGAATAGAACCGCTAAGGACGAGATTGCAATATAACGCAGAAGTGAAGTATTAGTGCCGGGAACTGTACCGGAAGGACTCAGCTAGATATAGCTTTGAGTGATAATATAGCGTGTGATATAGCATACATATATCATAAATACAGATATCAGATATTCAGTCGGATTAAAACCAAACAGTTTAATCTAACGGAGTCGACTTCATTTAAAACATGATTTAAAACGTTGAGATTTCTACTTTATCATTTGTATTCATTTGTATATATATTCATCTTGTTGTAAATAAATTTGTAAATTTATTTATTCTTGATTCTCCCTTGGTGAGTTGTCTCCACTTGGTCCATCTTGTTATAATATGCGGCGAATGCTGTTATGCACATGCTAACAGGCACAGCCATATCACGAGCAATTAAGAGGACACAACCTTGTAGATATGGCCCTGTATTCTTTAACGGCCGCCGAGGTCTTCAAACCGAGTGGTGAAATTGAAGGTGATGAAACAAATGACGGAGCTGAGTTCAGTTGTGGTTCAGAAAATGATGAGACATGTAATGTTGGACTGGAAACAAATATGCACCTTTTATCAATCAATCTGCCTCGGGCTTATCTCTGTGACCGTGTCAATCAATTAACAGTTGAAAACAACAGGTAAATTTGACTTTCAGTATGCAATTAGCCAGATATTCGTTATGCAATTATCCGGAATGCGACAAAATCCTTTGCGATTATACGGGTTTTTTTACATGCAAAACGGAATCGACTGTATAAATAAATCCGATATAAATTTCATGGATCTTCATCCATCCATGAAAAAAGACTTGCACTTATTCCATTCCAATACTTGCGATTTCATTCAGTTGCACTTACGATTTCATTTTTCTCCGTAAACATCCCGGACACATACAGATCCCGGAAACATTGCCGCATTCTGCACTGATCTACAAAAACGTCAAATCCACAGGCGAAACGGTAACCTCTGAACGTTCCAAAATATGTGTTGATACTATTCAATTGTTTTAGAAGAGTTCTCTAAGAATTCAAGTTGTAAAGCATGCTTATCGCCACTTACATGAGTCACAGTCTGCTCACCATAGACAGATACAAAACCCATATAAGCTGAATAATCCAGTGTCTCATTACAACGGCTTGTTGTATATCTATCCTATAGCGTTGTGGATTCAACTAGTCAGCTCTTGATGTGAGCAGTATTCCCCATACATATGCAGCAGCAACAGTACAACATAAGTTACATTTGCGTGCATACCACCACGTGCAAACAAGAACCTCGGAAAGTCTTACATACCTTTTAGAATAGGGATGGTACACCTTGGACTTTGTTATAAGGCCTGTTATAACAGATGACCCATCTGTTCCTTTACAATTTCAGAATGTTATGAAAGTATCTTTCGAAACTTACTCTACACTGTACTTGCAGAAAGCATAGACTTCCCTGTATTGTAACATGGTGTGAATGCAGGGGAGTTAGTTGTAGCATGTATACCAGATTCAGAATGTTAACATGCGTCAACATTCGGCAGATGAAAACGTAGTATTCTGTTAATATCATTAAGATGTTAATATCATGACTGTCTCTTACAATAGCTTTGAGATGTATATTATTTTCCAGGCTGAGTTTTGTTTAAAACTAGCATTTTTAACTAATTCAAGGGCCACAACTCCACTGTTAATGGTCCGATCTGGCTTGTTTTCAAACTTGTCCGAGCTTTCATTGATATTACCAATCTGGTACAGTTTGGTAAAGATCGGCTATCGTCTTACCAAGGCAAAATATAGCATTTTGAACTAAATCAAGGGCCATAACTCCGCTGTTATTTGTCCAGTCTGGTTGGCTTTCGATCTTATCTGAGCTTTTATTGACATTAACAATCTGGTATAGTTTGGTAACGATCGGATGAAAAATGAAGGCCCTATCATCTTAACGAGGCAAAATATAGCATTTTTAACTAATCAAGGGCCACAACTCCACTGTTATTGGTCCGATCTGGCTGGTTTTCAATCTTTTCCGAGCTATCATTGACATTAACAATTTGGTAAAGATCGGATAAAAAGTGACAAATGCCCCCGAAGTGACCTGTAAGCGTGACCTTGACCTTGGAGCAATATGATACCAACAGATATATTTAAAAATAATCTAAAAAAAAAAAATTATATATATATATAAAAAAAAAAAAAAAAAAATTATTAAAAAAAAAATATCAATCAATAAATATATCAAAAAAAAATAACAATTATTAAAAAAAAAAAATTAAAAAAAATTATTAAAACAAAATCATTCAAAAAATAACTAAACAAGAGGTCAATGACCTTGAAGCTCTACTGATTGATTTTGATTTCAGGAATTGTTTTTTGAAAATTTATTTTTAGCCGTGGCGGCCATCTTGAATTTCCGGCAGACCTGAAATTTTGCTAGGATCAATTAGACATCAAGAGCAACATTCCTGTGAAATTCAATGAAAATCCGTCAAGTAGTTTCAGAGGAGTAGTCGCTACAAGTTTTCATTACATAACTCTATGTAAACAAAGATGGCCGCTGACAGCCATGTTTAACATCGAATCAAAACGATTTTTGACAAGGACCAACATCATGTCATGCTGATCATTTTAGAAAAAGTCCCATATCAATATCACTTATAGTTTTCAAGAAGTAGTCGCTACAAACTTGTATGAAAATCTATTTTTAGCCATGGAGGCCACCTTGAATTTCCGGCCGACCTGAAATTTTGCTAGGATCAATTAGACATTAAGAGCAACATTCCTGTAAAGTTTCATGAAAATCAGCCAAGTAGTTTAAGAGGAGAAGTCGCTACAAGTTTTTACTATATAATTCTATGTAAACAAAGATGGCCGCTGACAGCCATGTTTAACGTCGAATCAAAACGACTTTTGACAAGGACCAACATCATGTCATGCTGATCATTTTAGAAAAAGTCCCATATCAATATAACTTGGAGTTTTCAAGAAGTAGTCGCTACAAACTTGTATTTTAAAAATCTATTTTTAGCTTTGGTGGCCATCTTGGATTTCACATCAACATGAAATTTTGCTAGGATCAACTAGATTTCATGGGCAACATTTCTGTAAAGTTTCATGAATATCCATCCAGCAGTTTCAGATGAGTAGTCGCTACAAATTAAAGTTTACAGACGGACAGACGGACAGACAGACGACGGACGCCAAACCACGGCATCAGCTCTGCTGATCTCTGATCAGTCGAGCTAAAAATCAATAAAAAATAAAAATAAAATAAAAGAAGTATAAAAAATAAATAAAATTTAAAAAAAAAAAAATGAAATAAAATAAAAAAATATATATATTAAAAAAAATTAATAATAATTAAAAAAATTAAAAAAATAAAAAAAATTAAGAAATAAATGAAAAAAATAAATGAAAATATAAAAATAAAAAAATTTGAAAGAAGTGTGACCTTGACCTTGGGGCCACAGACCTGGATTTGTGCTCGACACATCGTCTTATTGTGGTGAGCACTTCTGCCAAGTAATTTGAAAATCCGTCCAGGAATGCCTGAGTTATTGACCGGACACAATTTGACCTTTGATCTATGTGTGACCTTGACCTTGGAGCCACGTACCTGGATTTTGTGTGCGACACATCATGTTGTTGTGGTGAGCACTTGTGCAAGTTAATTCAAAATCCGTCAAGAAATGCCAGAGTCATTGACCGGACATGATTTGACCTTTGACCTCTAAGTGTGACCTTGACCTTGGAGCGACGGACCTGGATTTTGTGCGCGACATGTCTTCTGGTTGTTCTGAGCACTTGTGCCAAGTTATTTGAAAAACCGTCCTGGAATGCCAGAGTTATTGACTGGACACAATTTGACCTTTGACCTCTAAATGTGACCTTGACCATGGAGCGACGGACCTGGATTTTGTGCATGACATGTCGTCTGGTTGTGCTGAGCACTTGTTCCAAGTTATTTGAAAAACCGTCCAGGAATGCCAGTATTTGAATGGACACAATTTGACCTTTGACCTCTAAATGTGACATTGACCTTGGAGCCACTGACCTGGGTTTTGTGCGCGACATGTCGTCTAGTTGTGGTGAGCAATTTTGCCAAGTTATTTGAAAATCTATCCATGAATGTCAGAGTTATTAACCGGACACGAAAGCACTTCGTTTTGACCTTTGACCTCTGAGTGTGACCTTGACCTTGGAGCCTTGGACCTTGGTTTTGTGCGTGACACGTCGTCTAGTTGTAGTGAGCAATTGTGCCAAGTTTTTTGAAAATCTGTCAATGAATGTCAGAGTTATTAACCGGACATGAAAGCACTTCGTTTTGACCTTTGACCTCTAAGTGTGACCTTGGAGCCACGGACCTGGATTTTGTGCGCAACACGTCATCTTGTTGTGCTGAGCAATTGTGCGAAGTTATTTGAAAATCTGTCCATTATTGTCAGAGTTATGAAGCGGACACGACTGTACAGACGAACGAATTTTGACGTGTGACCTTGACCTTGGAGCCATGGACCTGGATTTTGTGCGCGACATGTCGTCTTGTTGTGGTGAGCAATTGTGCGAAGTTATTTGAAAATCAGTCCAATATTGTCGGAGTTATGAAGCAGACAGACAAACGGATTTTGACGTGTGACCTTGACCTTGGAGCCACGGACCTGTATTTTGTGTGCAACACGTCATCTTGTTGTGGTGAGCAATTGTGCGAAGTTATTTGAAAATCCGTACATTATTGTCAGAGTTATAAAGCGGACACGATTGTACAGACAAACGGATTTTGACCTCTAAGTGTGACCTTGACTTTGCAGCAACGCACCTGGATTTTGTGCGTGACACGACGTCTTGTGGTGAGCAATTGTGCGAAGTTATTTGAAAATCCTTCCATTATTGTCAGAGTTATGAAGCGAACACGATTGTACAGACGAACGGATTTTGACCTTTGACCTCTAAGTGTGACCTTGACTTCGGAGCCATGGACCTGGTTTTTGTGCGTGACACGTCGTCTTGTTGTGGTGAGCAATTGTGCAAAGGTATTTGAAAATCCGTTGATTATTGTCAGAGTTATGAAGCGGACACGATTGTACCGACGAACGGACAGACTGCGACTACTATATGCCACCCTTCGGGGGCATAAAAAATATAGCATTTGTAACTAAATCAAGGGCTATAACTCCGCTGTTACTGGTCCGATTTGGCTGGTTTTCGAAATCGTCCGAGCTTTCATTAACATTAACAATCTGGTAAAGTTCGATAAAGATCAGATGAAAAATGAAGGCTCTATTGTCTTAACAAGACAAAAATTAACTACGGACGACGGACAACTCAGCATCCCATAAGCTCCATAAGCTAAAAAAAGAAGAAAAATATGCCTTCGGTGAGATTTGAACCCACGGCCTGAATAATTCAAGGGGACATTTATCAATTTAAGGGCAATAACTCCGGCGTTACTAGGACGATTCCGAAATAAATTTGCCGCGTCACATCCAACTATTGGGATAAACATTATCATGAAGTTTAATGAAATCAAGCAAGCGGTTGTCAAGATATGGCTGTGGACGGACAGAATTAAGCAATTTTTAGCAATTAAAGGGCAATAACTCGTTACTGGGGCGATTCTGGAAAGAAATAGCCGTGTGTCATCCCACTATCAGGATAAACATTATTACCAAGTGTAATAAAAATCCAACTTGTAGTTATGAAGATATGGCTCCGGACGGACGGACAGAAGGACGGACGGACGGTGGACGGACAACGCCAAATTAATATCCCTCCCGCCTTCGACGGGGGATAATAATTAAATCATCGTAGAATAGTTGTGAATTACTGATTCTTAAAATTGTATACATATAATGTGAAAAATGTACTAACCGTAATGCATAAACAAGAGGCCCAAGTGGGCCTGTAGACGCTCTACCGGTATGATGTGATTCAAAAACATAAACATGATAGAGGCCAACCCAAGAAACATGTTTCCTATATATAACTCTATGTAAACTTTGAGTTATCGTGGCGGCCATTTTGAATATATGACGACAACGAAAAACACACACTTGATAGAGGCCAACAACAGGAACATGTACAGACCCAGTTGCGTTCAAGTACCCCAAAAATGCATTCCGTTTGCGTTTCGTTTGCGTTCCGTTTGCGCTCCGTTTGCATTCTGTTTGTATTTCATTTTTATGAATGCATTTTTTAAAATGCAAATCATTTGCGTTTTTGAATGCATTCAGCGTTTACAAACGAACCTATGCGTTCATTTAAATGCATGGAACGAATGCAACATAATGTGTGCGTTCAATTGCACAAACGGAGAAAATGCATTTGCGTTCGTTCGTTCAGCGTAGACCAATCGCAACATTTCTGACGATTAAACTACGCATGGTATCTTCAGTTTTATAATGAAATAATATAAAATTTGTGCTACACAATAAATACATTTCCTATTTTAAATCGGTAAAAATGAAAGCGTGTAATCACGCTTAAAAAAAATCACCATTTACACAGTGTATTTCTTTATATTAAGTTACTGCAAAACTCACTTCGTTTAAATCGAGACTTCAATTATGTACTCAAAAGGATAATATTGAAAGTTATCCGAAATAGCGAAATGCATTTGCGTTAGATTCGTTCGTTTCGTTGCGTTCGTTTCGTTCGTTGCGTTCATTTTGAGCGTTTAGCATTTTAAAATGCACTTATCGTTCGTTCCGTTCGTTCCGTTCGTTTTCAGCGTTTAGCGTTTTAAAAAACGCATTCATCGTTCGTTTTTTAAAACGCTGAACTCTGCAAACGAACGAAACAAACGCAAAGAACGAAATGCATTTTTAAAATATAGATCGTGCAACGTTCATTCTGCGTTCGTTCTGCGTTCATTCTGCGTTCATTTTCCATTCATTCAGCGTTCGTTCTGCATTTATTTGGGGTAGTTGAACGCAACTGGGTCTGTATATGATATTTAACTAGAATGGAATAAGTGGTAATATGTCGTTTGATAAATGTCCTTAAATCTAACCTAAGTTTAGCCATGGTGGCCATCATATATGACTGGAGGCCCCAAAAACACAAATCTGAGGGGGACTACCCAAAGATCATTGTAATAAAGTTTCATCAAAATCCTTCGAGCGGTTTCAGAGAAGATGTAATTTTTAACGTTTTCC
The DNA here is from genome assembly GCA_037043455.1 of Cyrtodaria siliqua. Taxonomy (NCBI): domain Eukaryota; kingdom Metazoa; phylum Mollusca; class Bivalvia; order Adapedonta; family Hiatellidae; genus Cyrtodaria; species Cyrtodaria siliqua. The sequence goes on along the minus strand of JAWPHD010005321.1, from coordinate 118,282 downwards.
TATATAACTCCATGTAAACTTGGGTCGCTGTGGTGGCCATTTTGATTATTTGACGATAACGAAAAAACACAAACTTGATAGAGGCTAACCGAAGGAACATATTTATGATATTCTGATATTTCAGAAGAATGGAATAAGTGGACTGGGAGGAGATTTTCTTTGAAATTTCCTTAAATTTGACCTAGGACTATCCTAAAGATCATTGTAATGAAGTTTCATCAAAATCCTTCAGGCGGTTTCAGAAAAGATGTTATTTTTAGCCTTTTCCTATATAACTCTATGTAAACTGTGGATTGTTGTGGCGGCCATTTTGATTATTTGACGATAACGACTGTGGATCGTTGTGGCGGCCATTTTGATTATTTGACGATAACAAAAAACACAAACTCTATAGAGGCCATTCCAAGGAACATGTTTAAGGTATTTCACAATAATGGAATAAGTGGCTTCATCGGAGATTTCAAAAATTCTTTAAATTTGACCTAGTTTTAGCCATGGCGACCATCTTGGATAAAGTTCCATCAAAATCCTTCAAGCGGTTTCAGAGGAGATGTCGATTTTATAAAATTTCTAACAGACGGACAGACGGACGATGGACGAAAAGTGATCCCATAAGCTCGCCTGGCCTTTGGCCAATAGAGCTAAAAATATGTCAGTAGTGGGTGGGGTAATTTGACCTCCAATTTTAAGCAAAATAGTAATTTTAAGCAGAATGCAATGCTGAAACAAAGCTTATTTATTCTGTATTAAACTAAAATAAATTATAAACTAATATAAATTATAAACTTAAATGCATATTTTAAAAGTATATTAACAATTATCAAAAAATAATAATGTTCAAAAATGAACATCCAAAATTTGATAACAAGGCTACAATGATACACCTATTACTATTTGTATTATACTGTATAAGCTACCCATTCCAGAATTGCTATCATGGAAAAATGTCATCTACAGACATTGCTTTTTCCAAAAAATAATGATAGAATTTGCCACCTGAGTTGGTAGCAATATCAAAATGTTTGGGTCCTGGCTCACGGCCTAGCAGTATTTGTATGCAACGATAAGTTAGGCCAGGGACCAGACTACCAGACATTCACTCAAGTGTACTACTTTTTTAAACAAGATGTCAATGACCTTGAAGCTCTACTGATTGATTTAGATTTCAGGAAGTAGTCGCTACAAACTTTATTTTTAGCCGTGGCGGCCATCTTGAATTTCCGGCCAACCTGAAATTTTGCTAGGATCAATTAGACGTCAAGAGCAACATTCCTGTGAAGTTTCATGAAAATCCGTCAAGTAGTTTCAGAGGAGTAGTCGCTACAAGTTTTCATTATATAACTCTATGTAAACAAAGATGGCCGCTGACAGCCATGTTTAACATTGAATCAAAACGATTTTTGACAAGGATCAACATCATGTCATGCTGATCATTTTAGAAAAAGTCCCATATCAATATCGCTTATAGTTTTCAAGAAGTAGTCGCTACAAACTTGTATCTTGAAAATCTATTTATAGCCATGGCTGCCATCTTGAATTTCCGGCCGACCTAAAAAAATTCTGGGATCAATTAGACATCAAGAGCAACATTCCTGTGAAGTTTCATAAAAAATCGTCAAGTAGTTTCAGAGGAGTAGTCGCTACAAGTTTTTACTATATAAATCTATGTAAACAAAAATGTCCGCTAGCGGCCATGTTTAAAGTTGCATTGAAATAAATTTCGACAAGAATCAACATCATGTCATGCTGATCATTTTAGAAAACGTCCCATATCAATATCACTTACAGTTTTCAAGAAGTAGTCGTTACAAATTTATTTATTTTAAATCTATTTTTAGCTGTGGCGGCCAGCTTGAATTTCCGGCCAGCCTGAAATTTTTCTAGGATCAACTAGACATCAAGAGCAACATTCCTGTGAAGTTTCATGAACATCCGTCAAGTAGTTTCAGAGAAGTAGTCGCTACAAGTGTTTACTATATAACTCTATGTAAACAAAGATGGCCACTGGCAGCCATGTTTAACATCGAATCAAAATAATGTTTGACTAGGATCAACACCATGTCATGCTGATCATTTTAGAAAAAGTCCCATATCAATATCACTTATAGTTTTCAAGAAGTAGTCGCTACAAACTTATTTTTTAAAAATCTATTTTTAGCTGTGGTGGCCATCTTGAATTTCTGGCCGACCTGAAATTTTGCTAGGATCTATTAGACATCAAGAGCAACATTCCTGTAAAGTTTCATGAAAATCCGCAAAGTAGTTTCAGAGGAGTAGTCGCTACAAGTTTTTACTATATAACTCTACGTAAACAAAGATGGCCACTGGCAGCCATGTTTAACGTCGAATCAAAACAATTTTTGACAAGGATTAACATCATGTCATGCTGATCATTTTAGAAAACGTCCCATATCAATATCACTTACAGTTTTCAAGAAGTAGTCATTACAAATTTATTTATTTTAAATCTATTTTTAGCTGTGGCGGCCATCTTGAATTTCCGGCCAGCCTGAATTTTTTCTAGGATCAACTAGACATCAAGAGCAACATTCCTGTGAAGTTTCATGAACATCCGTCAAGTAGTTCCAAAGAAGTAGTCGCTACAAGTGTTTACTATATAACTCTATGTAAACAAAGATGGCCACTGGCAGCCATGTTTAACATCGAATCAAAATAATGTTTGACTAGGATCAACACCATGTCATGCTGATCATTTTAGAAAAAGTTCCATATCAACACACTTATAGTTTTCAAGAAGTAGTCGCTACAAACTTATTTTTTAAAAATCTATTTTTAGCTGTGGTGGCCATCTTGAATTTCTGGCTGACCTGAAATTTTGCTAGGATCTATTAGACATCAAGAGCAACATTCCTGTAAAGTTTCATGAAAATCCGCCAAGTAGTTTCAGAGGAGTAGTCGCTACAAGTTTTTACTATATAACTCTATGTAAACAAAGATGGCCTCTGGCAGCCATGTTGAACGTCGAATCAAAACAATTTTTGACAAGGATCAACATCATGTCATGCTGATCATTTAAGAAAATGTCCCATATCAATATAACTTATAGTTTTCAAGAAGTAGTCGCTACAAACTTGTATTTTAAAAATCTATTTTTAGCTTTGGTGGCCATCTTGGATTTCACATTAACATGAATTTTTGCTAGGATCAACTAGACTTCATGGGCAACATTTCTGTAAAGTTTCATGAATATCCATCAAGTAGTTTCAGAGGAGTAGTCGCTACAAATAAAAGTTTACGGACAGACGGACGGACGGACGGACGCCGCACCACGGCATAAGCTCTGACGGCATAAGCTCTGCTGATCTCTGATCAGTAGAGCTAAAAAGAAATTGATACCTATAGCATAACGCCCTCAGCTAAATCTGCACGTTTCACATTACGTGGCACACCTTAATTCCATTAAGCGATGGGAAATCTTATATTAGCAGGATTTTATAACGGATATTTCGACAAGAAAACACGTTTATAAACATTTTTTAATGAACAAACGTGATTAACCTGTTTAAAATTACCAATTAAATGTTTTAATTTTACAATATGCAAGCTTTATAAGCCAAAATTAAGGTTTAATTTCATAGCCCAGCCAACCCCGTTTTTGCTTCTTAGAGAAGGGTTGGATTGTGTATAAAAGTTAACACTCAGACCATGTAATGATTTGAATTTACCAGTTTGAATTGAGTGTATCAAGTTGTCCGATTGCATCATCCACCATTTTACCAGGAGTATGGTACAGTCGGACAGTTCCATTTTATTAAATAAATGACTAAACAATAAACGAATATTCCTTTTTATATTTTAATCATAAACTACGTAACTTGGATGCAAATTTCAAAGAAGTGCGACCAACAAGATCGAGTAATATCGAAGTTTTGCTGGTGCAGTTAACAGGATGCACCTGTATCAAATGTTTGTACACGGTGCCAAAACAGGTTTTGATGACGTATGCATTATTTGACTAATCAAAAAGTGTGTTACACTGCATAATAACAACACACTCAATACTAAGAACATCGGTTTTTAATTGGTATGATAATGACATTACACGTGATTATACGAGGAAGTACTCTCAAACAGTGTTGTGAGTATAATAAAGCATCCGATCGTACCGGGCTGTCCAAACATACCAGTCTTGACCCTAGAATATAAACTTGGCCACAATACCACCAATGACCTACCTGGATTATGAGTCTCCCCAAGTTTGGCCACCATACCACCAATGACCTACCTGGATTATGGGTCTCTGCAAGCTTGGCAACAATACCACCAATGACCTTCTTCACTATTTCGTTGTGCCGATCTGTCTCGTGCATTTGTATCAATATCTCTGTCATCTTCTCGTGCCCTTTTGTGACCTTGTCTTTACTGTACCTGATCACACCCTGAGAGTAAAGGTCATCACAAAGGTCACAGGATTTCAGTTCAGGTTTCGGCAGTTCTGATTGGCTGATATTGGCAGAAGATTTGTTTTTTGACACTGAATTCTGGTTGGTGGGTGAGGTAAATTGCTGAATGTTTTGTGACATTTTCAGTTTTGCAATGTTTCCTGCAAGTAAAATGATTGAATTGGATTTTATAGTCGCACCAACAGCTAAGGTCATATGGCGACTTTCCAGCTTCCATTGGTGGAGGAAGACCCCAGGACAATTTTCGTGCACAAACGGGCACCTGGGTAGAACCACCGACGTTCCGCAAGTCAGCTGGATAGCTTCCTCACATAAAGATTCCTAGGCCCCTGAGGGATCGAACCAACAGCGGTGAGGGGCAAGTGATTTCAAGTCAGAGACGTTAACCACTCGGCCACGGACGCCCCTCAAGTAAAATGAAAACATGCTTTGTAAAAAAAAAAAAATCAAAAACAAATCCGCGGATTCAAATAACGGGGGCGCGACTTAAAAAACAAAAGAATATACATGATGCTTAAATGAATGTTTGTAAACATTTTAATAACTAAAAACAATGGACTTTACAGTTTGCGGAGATGACAAAATGCCATTCTATAAAACAAAAGAAATTAAATAAATAAATAAACAAGAAATCCGTGGATTCACATGTCTCGCCTAACGGGGGCTGGACTTAAAAATAAAAAGGTCAATGATGCTTAAATGAAAGCTTGTAAACATTTTAGTAACTAAAAACAATCGAGTTTGCCGTTTGCTGAGATGACATTTAAGTGCATTAAAATTTTGTTTAAATACAAGAGGCCCAAGAGGGCCTGCGGATGTTCTACTGGCTAAAACGGCTCTTATATCAAGGGTTGTCCCATCAGTAGTTGCAAAAACAAAGGGATAGGATGGCCTTAGATCGCTCACTGGTAATCATGGGCAAAAAGTCTGCTGTGTCTAGTCTGGCATGGGCATTTTTTAATTTGTCCCACTTTCTTCTATGAATGAAATTTCATAAAAATGGGGGGGGGGGGGAGGGGTTCATAAAAATGGGGGGGGGGGGGAGTGGTTTTTTTTTTTTATATTAACATTTTAAACAAATATGGTAAAGATCAGATAAAAAATGAAGTAACTATGGATTTAACAAAGGAAAATACAATACAGCATTTTTCAACAAATCAAGGGCCATAGCCTGTCGTTACTAACTAGATCTAGCTGGTTTTCGAACTGCCGTTTAGGAGGAGTAGCGCCGACAATAAATTTAAAGTAAAAATGTCAAAGTGCCATAACTCCGTCATAAATCAGCAAACTGGAACAAAAGCACGATATTCACAGCTAGATATCTTTACCGATGCTTCCTGCCAAGTTTCGTTGAAATCCAACAAGGCGTTTAGGAGGAGTAGCGCCGATAAGAAATTTTAAAAAAAAATGTCAAGGGGCCGTAACTCCATCAAAAATCAACGAACCGGAAAATTTAAAAAAAAAAAAATTAAACCAAACAAATAAAAAATAAAAAATAAAAAAAATATAAACAAATATATATATCTATTAAAAAAATAATACAAATATACTAATAATATAAAAAAAAAGGCAAAACATCTGGTAAAGTTTGGTAAAGATCAGATGAAACATGAAAGCACTATCATATTAACGAGGCAAGATATAGCATTTTTAACTAAATCAAGGGCCATAACTCCGCTGTTATTGGTCCGATCTGGCTGGTTTTCGAACTTGTGCGAGCTTTCATTGATATTAACCATCTGGTAAAGTTTGGTGAAAATCGGATGAAAAATGAAGGCCTTTGGCCAGTAGAGCTAAAAATCATCAGCTGCAAAAAGTAGGTCAAGGTCATAGATGAAATCCAGGCATCCAAAAAAAAGATGCACTACCGAACACACAACAAGTTCAAAATAGAATATGTTTTCTTCCAAAGATTAAGCTATAAATTAGGTTTAAAACATCTAGTGTATAATTCTAGTTCATGAGAAAGTGATGTAAATGTAACAATTAAAGTTATCTGCCCTTTGCTTGGAGGGTCAAGGTCACTTCCACATTTGCTTTGTCACGATGCCATGAACCACCCAAGATACAAATATAAGCAAAGTTTGAAAGGTCTAGTGCATACAGTTTGTGAAAAAGTGACCTAAACACAAAAGTTGAACCTAAAAATTAGTAAGTTATCTGCCCTTTGCTTGGAGGATCAAGGTCACTTCCACATTTGCTTTGTCACGATGCCATGAACCACCCAAGATACAACTATAAGCAAAGTTTGAAAGGTCTAGTGCATACAGTTTGTGAAAAAGTGACATAAACGCAAAAATTGAACCTAAAAATTAGTAAGTTATCTGCCCCTTGCTTGGAGGGTCAAGGTCACTTCCACATTTGCTTTGTCACGTTGCCATGTACCACCCAAGATACAACTATAAGCAAAGTTTGAAAGGTCTAGTGCATACAGTTTGTGAAAAAGTGACCTAAACGCAAAAGTTGAACCTAAAAATTAGTAAGTTATCTGCCCTTTGCTTGGAGATTCAAGGTCACTTCCCCATTTGCTTTGTCACGTTGCCATGTACCACCCAAGATACAACTATAAGCAAAGTTTGAAAGGTAGTGCATACAGTTTGTGAGAAAATGACCTAAACGCAAAACTTGAATGTTGACGCCGCCGCCGGAAAAGCAACACCTATGTCTCTTTTTTTCTTCGAAAAGGCGAGACAAAAATCATCAGCTCCAAAAAGTAGGTCAAAATCATAGATGAAATCCATGCGTCCAAAAAGATACACTACCCAAGACACAACTATGTCAAAATAGAATGTCTTGTCTTCCAAAGATTAAGCTATAAACTAGGTTTAAAGCATCTAGTGCATAATTATAGTTCATGAGAAAGTGATGTAAATGTAACAATTAAAATTTACTTAAAATTTACAATTTAGTTGTAAATTTAACAATTAAAGTTATCTGCCCATTGCTCGGATGGTGAAGGTCACAATTCCACATTGGCCCCATCGTTGTGATGTACTACACAAGAAACAACTATAAGCGAAGTTTGAAAGGTCTAATACATAAAGTTTGTGAGAAAGTGATCTAAACGCAAATGTTGAAGGTAAAAATTATTAAGTTATCTGCCCTTTGCTTGGAGGGTCAAGGTCACATCCACATTTGCTTTGTCACGTTGCAATGTACCACTCAAGATACAACTATAAGCAAAGTTTGAAAGGTCTAGTGCATACAGTTTGTGAAAAAGTGACCTAAACGTAAAAGTTGAAGGTAAAAATTTTAACGTTATCTGCCCTTTGCATGGAGGGTCAAGATCACATCCACATTTGCTTTGTGATATTGCGACGTACCACCCAAGATAAAAAGATACAACTATAAGCAAAGTTTGAAAGGTGTAGTGCATACAGTTTGCAAGAAATTGACCTCAACGCAAAAACTGAAAGTAAATGAAGTGTCAATTCAGGTCAATGAATGGACTGAAATGAAGTATAGGCTGAAATGTGGAATTTATGTCAATGATTTAGAATTTATGTCAATGAATAGGCTGGAATGTAAAATTTGTGTCAATGAATAGGATGAAATGTGGAATGTATGTCAATGAACAGACTGAAATGTAGAATTTGTCAATGAATAGGCTAAAATGTAGAATTTATGTCAATGGATAGGCTGAAATGTTGAATTTATGTCATCTAATGAATAAGCTGAAATGTGGAATTTATGTCAATGAACAGACTGAAATGTAGAATTTGTCAATGAATAGGCTAAAATGTAGAATTTATGTCAATGGATAGGCTGAAATGTTGAATTTATGTCATCTAATGAATAAGCTGAAATGTGGAATTTATGTCAATGAACAGACTGAAATGTAGAATTTGTCAATGAATAGGCTAAAATGTAGAATTTATGTCAATGGATAGGCTGAAATGTGGAATTTATGTCATCTAATGAATACGCTGAAATGTGGAATTTATGTCAATGAATAGGCTAAAATGTAGAATGTATGTCAATGGATAGGCTGAAATGGAGAATTTATGTCATCTAATGAATAGGCTAAAATGTGGAATTTATGTAAATGAAATGTGGAATTTATGTCAATGAATAGGCTAAAAATGTAGAATGTATGTCAATGAATTGGCTAAAATGTAGAATGTATGTCAATGGATAGGCTGAAATGGAGAATTTATGTCATCTAATGAATAGGCTAAAATGTGGAATTTATGTAAATGAAATGTGGAATTTATGTCAATGAATAGGCTAAAAATGTAGAATGTATGTCAATGAATTGGCTAAAATGTAGAATGTATGTCAATGGATAGGCTGAAATGGAGAATTTATGTCATCTAATGAATAGGCTAAAATGTGGAATTTATGTCAATGAAATGTGGAATTTATGTCAATGAATAGGCTAAAAATGTAGAATGTATGTCAATGTAGAGGCTGAAATGTAGAATGTATGTCAATGGATAGGCTGAAATGTGGAATTTATGTCAATGAATAGGCTGAAATGTAAAATTTATGTCAATGAATAGGCTGAAATGTGGAATTTATGTCAACGAATAGGCTGAAATGTGGAAAGAAAATTAAAGGGACAAACGGCAATCTTTAAGTGTTTATCAAGCATTAAAATTAAAATGTAGGTGTTTTTTTTTTAAAACTGCAAAAAGGCAACCAGTAGAGAATTGAATCAGGAATGGTAAAAGATAGAAAACACAGAGGACGGTATCTAATCAAATAAATGGGTTTTATGGCACGTCTACACATAAATAGATCATATTGTGCGCAAAAACTGATGATCGATTTGTGTGTTTGAATGGTGTTTACATCATTTCGAGTACATGTTAGGCCATATATGACAGTCAATTTTGTTTGTGGTAGAGACAGACCAACCTATTTTCCTCGGTAGAACCAGTATAGTGTCATAGGGTCGAATATCTTGAATCTTACATGCGTAATTAATAAAGTATACACTGAACCAGCATGTCTACGCCTGTTGCTGTATAGACGCATCTATATATATTATATATCTATGATATATTCTTTCAGTTTTCCTTTGGAATCCATTCAGAAGGCTGTACCCATTCCCCATATAAATGTTGTTGCCACGTAAGAACTGGGTGGTAGAAACAAACTCCACCGACTAAGACAACCGTGGCAACAGCATACCTCACGCCATCCGTAAAAATCAACACTTTCCCACTTGACAGGCTGAGACCTCAAGCTTGTGTTACAAGAGATTTTTTTTATGTGTCTATATAACATTTATGTTAAACTGTGACCCCTGGATCAGTGCTGATTTGACCAGGGTCACCGTTTGACAACATATGTAAAAGCTCATGCTATATGCAAAATATTACAACACTAGCTCGAAAGATCTTTTATTCAAATTTTCCAATGTAAATCTACGTAAAACTGCGACCCCTAGGACAAGGGGCTAAATTTGACCCAAGGGTCACAATATCAACAAACTTGGTAGAGGAACATATTGGCTACACAAATATGCAATGTTTGATGAAGAAATGGGATATATGCATGGACGGACAGTAAAACGGTATTGCCTTCCGGAGTTGGCAGGGAATAACTAGAAAGGTGTTGCAGCTATGTTAAGCTGAAGTTTTATGAAAAGGGGTTTAACTCTGCCGAAATGGAAGACAGAGTTATTGCACATGTCAGCAGCATTGAATAATTGATAAAGAAAAACTGTATAAAGTTTTATGATAATAGGTCAATCTTTTGTCAAGTTAGGTTGCAGGTTGAAGTTTTATGAAAAGGGGCATAACTCTGCCAAAATGGAAGTCACAAGTTATTTGACATGTGTAATGACATTCCTTGATGAAGATGTGTGTGAAGTTTCATGAACATAGGGTAAATTCTACTCAAGTTATGCCAGTTATGAGTTTGGTTGGTTGCAGGTTAAAGTTTTATGAAAAGGGGCAATATAGGTCAAATACTTTTCAAGTTACGGCCAAGGTTAGATTGGAGGTTAAGCTGTGACGGACAATCACGCCGGATGACACACAACAAAGTGATCCCTAAGTGTCTGCTATGCTAAGCAGGTTGATTCTAAACTGTGCTTACCTTTGTTAGCCTTGAAGAAGATGTCAAATATATATCCAGGATAGTGGTTATCCAGGTAATCAATAGGAAGCTTCCCTCCACGGTCTCGTCCCATTACACTGAGAAGAAAATACAAGAGGTTATTCACCTTGATCACGCTTTACTGGCAAGAAACTAATTTCTTATTTATAGCCAGGGGGTCATGGCACAACCTTCGGTGATCTTGATTAGTAGAGCTAAACACATAAAAAAACAAATAAAACCATATGTGAGGTTTATAGCCATATCACATATCAGCATGGAGGTGGGGTTCTAATAGTGTGTTTAGCATCTGTGTGTAAATGTCAATTTGTCAACTGTATACAGTCCACCACTAATATAATGTCCAGGAAACACGTGGTATCAACTGTATACAGTCCACCACTAATATAATGTCCAGGAAACACGTGGTATCAACTGTATACAGTCCACCACTAATATAATGTCCAGGAAACACGTGGTATCAACTGTATACAGTCCACCACTAATATAATGTCCAGGAAACACGTGGTATCAACTGTATATAGTCCACCACTAATATAATGTCCAGGAAACACGTGGTATCAACCGTATACAGTCCAACACTAATATAATGTCCAGGAAACTGTATACAGTCCACCACTAATATAATGTCCAGGAACCACATGGTATCAACCATATACAGTCCAACACTAATACAATGTCCAGGAAACACATTGTATTCAACTGTATACAGTCCACCACTAATATAATGTCCAGGAAACACGTGGTATTCAATTGTATACAGTCACCACTAATATAATGTCCAGGAAACACGTGGTATCAACTGTATATAGTCCACCACTAATACAATGTCCAGGAAACACATTGTATTCAACTGTATACAGTCCACCACTAATATAATGTCCAGGAAACATGTGGTATTCAACTGTATGCAGTCAAACACTAATATAATGTCCAGGAAACACGTGGTATCAACTGTATACAGTCCACCACTAATACAATGTCCAGGAAACACATGGTATTCAACTGTAAACTGTCCACCACTAATATAATGTCCAGGAAACATGTGGTATCAACTGTATACAGTCCACCACTAATATAATGTCCAGGAAACATGTGGTATTCAACTGTATACAGTCCAACACTAATATAATGTCCAGGAAACATGTGGTATTCAACTGTATACAGTCCACCACTAATATAATGTCCAGAAAACATATGGTATCAACTGTATACAGTCCAACACTAATACAATGTCCAGGAAACATGTGGTATCAACTGTATATAGTCCAACACTAATATAATGTCCAGGAAACAGTCCACCACTAATATAATGTCCAGGAAACACGTGGTATCAACTGTATACAGTCCAACATTAATATAATGTCCAGGAAACACGTGGTATCAACTGTATATAGTCCACCACTAATATAATGTCCAAAAAACACGTGGTATTCAACTGTATACAGTCAACCACTAATATAATGTCCAGGAAACATGTGGTATTCAACTGTATACAGTCCACCACTAATATAATGTCCAGGAAACAGTTCACCACTAATATAATGTCCAGGAAACACGTGGTATCAACTGTATACAGTCCACCACTAATATAATGTCCAGGAACCACATGGTATCAACCATATACAGTCCAACACTAATACAATGTCCAGGAAACACATTGTATTCAACTGTATACAGTCCACCACTAATATAATGTCCAGGAAACACGTGGTATTCAATTGTATACAGTCACCACTAATATAATGTCCAGGAAACACGTGGTATCAACTGTATATAGTCCACCACTAATACAATGTCCAGGAAACACATTGTATTCAACTGTATACAGTCCACCACTAATATAATGTCCAGGAAACATGTGGTATTCAACTGTATGCAGTCAAACACTAATATAATGTCCAGGAAACACGTGGTATCAACTGTATACAGTCCACCACTAATACAATGTCCAGGAAACACATGGTATTCAACTGTAAACTGTCCACCACTAATATAATGTCCAGGAAACATGTGGTATCAACTGTATACAGTCCACCACTAATATAATGTCCAGGAAACATGTGGTATTCAACTGTATACAGTCCAACACTAATATAATGTCCAGGAAACATGTGGTATTCAACTGTATACAGTCCACCACTAAAATAATGTCCAGAAAACATATGGTATCAACTGTATACAGTCCAACACTAATACAATGTCCAGGAAACATGTGGTATCAACTGTATATAGTCCAACACTAATATAATGTCCAGGAAACAGTCCACCACTAATATAATGTCCAGGAAACACGTGGTATCAACTGTATACAGTCCAACATTAATATAATGTCCAGGAAACACGTGGTATCAACTGTATATAGTCCACCACTAATATAATGTCCAAAAAACACGTGGTATTCAACTGTATACAGTCAACCACTAATATAATGTCCAGGAAACATGTGGTATTCAACTGTATACAGTCCACCACTAATATAATGTCCAGGAAACAGTTCACCACTAATATAATGTCCAGGAAACACGTGGTATCAACTGTATACAGTCCAACACTAATATAATGTCCAGGAAACATGGGGTATCAACTGTATACAGTCCAACACTAATACAATGTCCAGGAAACACATGGTATCAACTGTATATATTCCACCACTAATATAATGTCCAGTAAACACGTGGTATTCAACTGTATATAGTCGACCACTAATATAATGTCCAGAAAACACGTGGTATTTAACTGTATACAGTCCACCACTAATATAATGTCCAGGTAACATGTGGTATCAACTGTATATAGTCCACCACTAATATAATGTCCAGGAAACACGTGGTGTATACAGTCCACCACTAATATAATGTCCAGGAAACATGTGGTATTCAACTGTATATAGTCCACCACTAATACAAAGTCCAGGAAACACGTGGTATTCAACTGTATATAGTCCACCACTAATATAATGTCCAGGAAACACGTGGTATTCAACTGTATACAGTCCACTACTAATATAATGTCCAGGAAACACGTGATATCGACTGTATATAGTTGACCACTAATATAATGTCCAGGAAACACATGGTATTCAATGAATTAAACATTAAACAAAACAAAACAAAATTTACCAAAAATAAAATAATCAGCTTATGCTACCTCCTTACCCAATTGTTTTGAAACTTGTAATAGGAAACTCACACAATTTCATTTTAATTTCAATTTTACAAATGATAACATGTTCTGTCACACAGGTATCCTTGCAAGCTGGTAAACAATCATTGCAGTTCCTCCACAGACAATTAAAGGGACACACGGCTATCTGGCAGTTTTTTATCAAACATTAAAATTAGCGTCTGTTTTAATAATCCAATTTCATTTTTATCTTAAACCTGTATATTTAATTCAAACTCTGATACTTCATTGGTTTTACCCAGTATGATGTATTCTGGTAGAGGACATAACTTACCTCAGACCTTTCTTCAGTAACAGTTGTATGACTTTTTCCAGTACTCTGGATTCTGGTAGAGGGCGCTGCTTTGTGACTGTATGGAACACCGAATCACCACAGCCATTTTCACCACTGTTCTGCATGCCAGGCTCTTGGATGGAAAATACCTCAATCAAATTAGTTCTTCCTGAAATGTAAACAACTTGATATAAGAATACAACTTGAACCAAACAATGTGTTTATTTTGTTTTAAGTGGTATTTTTTTATGATAAAAATGTATTAATTATTGTATATATACAGGTACATTTCACCAGTGGAATAAACTGATCTCTTGCTGTTTTTAGATGCTCTATGTTTACAACAGACATAAATGGTGTAACCCGATTGGTTCAACATTCTTTATCCAACTAGTTATTTTTAATTTGTATACTTTTTTCTCGGTGTAATTCACATGACTATTCTAACTTGAGGAAATAATAAGTAAATTGCTCTTAATTGGTGAATCAGCTGGTTAATTGTTTTAAATGTGTTATCTCGCTGGTTGTTTTTAATTGGAATAATCAAATGGCTAATTAGTTTTAATTGATGTCATTTATTTGTTATCCATTATGTTTAAGTAGTTTCAGAGATACAACCTTACATACAAAACTTGCAGACGACAATCAAGTGAGGCCAAATAGAACAATATGTGTGGTTCCAATTTCCCGACCGATCCCATTTTTAAGGCCGACCTTAAATGTTTTATGCCAAAAAAAAAATGCAATTAAATTGTTTTTCCATCTGTTCCATACCTGCTATTAACAAGTATATATTACTATATATTTAAGTTAGTTTATTACATTTTAAAAGTACAGAGTGAAAAAACAAAAGACAAAATACAAAATAAAATATTTTCCCTTCCTACCTACTTTTATTTATGTTTAGCGTCTAATAGGAACATATATAATTTTATTTGACCTGATGATGCAGACTTTGATCAAGTGATGACAATAGCTTTTTTTCTTCAAACAAGTCAAGCTAAACAATTATTATTTTGAGGGGACAATATCTACCTGTCAACAGTGCAAATCTGACAGCTGCATGTAGGGGCGTGTCTTCATCATCCCTCGCGAGACTCTTCAGTGTCTGAGTATTGCCGCGGTGGTACACAGCAAACAGCGCGGCATCAAGCCAATATGCACACTTCTTGGCCTCGTGCTGCATGAGATACTGGAACACACTGCTGGCTTGTACGTCATCAGTGCACGCTGCTCCAGCCACGCCCGTACACAGACGCTCAATAGTATCACCTACACATTAAAAACAAATACCAACAAGTGAAGCACCAACATTGGTGCAAACGCAGGATTGCGAATTCAGAACTGAAAAATCTAAGTAAAAAGGGGGAGATAATTCAAAGAAAATATATGACAGAATTTTGTCATATAACATTGTGTAATGAGAATGAGCATGTGTGCCATGTTTCAAAGCTTTCCGACAATTTGTTTTTGAGAAAGAGGAAAAACAAAACTTTAACCAAAACGTCAACATGTGTAGGCAGACAGACAGACGAACAGTCGGACAGAAATTGCCAAACTATAAGCCTTGATATAGAATCCAGCTAAAATGCTGCATTGAAAATCTATCTGATGTTCAGATGGATGTTAACTGGAAGTGGTCAGAATTTAATTGAAACTTTTTTGCATGTGTAGTTTCAGCTACACCAATTCAAATATGTATCTGTAATCAATCCATTCCTTACCTGTAATCCATTCCTTACCTGTAATCAATTCCTTACAGGTAATCAATCCAATCCTTACCTGTACCCATTTCCTTACCTGTAATCAATCCATTCCCTACCTGTAATTAATCCATTCCCTACCTGTAATCAATCCATTCCTTACCTGTAATCAATCCATTTCTTACTTGCAATCAATCCATTCCTTACCTTTAACCAATCCATTCCTTACTTGTAATCCTTACCTGTAATCAATCCATTCCCTACCTGTAACCAATCTATTCCTTATCTGTAATCGATCTATTCCTTACCTGTAATCAATCCATCCTTACTTGTAATCAATCCATTCCCTACCTGTAACCTTATCCTTATCTGTAATCGATCTATTCCTTACCTGTAATCAATCCATTCCTTACCTATAACCAATCCATTCCTTACTTGTAATCCTTACCTGTAATCAATCCATTCCCTACCTGTAACTAATCTATTCCTTATCTGTAATCGATCTATTCCTTACCTGTAATCAATCCATCCTTACTTTTAATCAATCCATTCCATACCAGTAATCAATCCATTCCATACCAGTAATCAATCCATTCCATACCAGTAATCAATCCATTCCCTACCTGTAACCAATCTATTCCTTATCTGTAATCGATCTATTCCTTACCTGTAATCAATCCATCCTTACTTGTAATCAATCCATTCCATGCTGGTAATCAATCCATTCCTTATCTGTAATCAATTCCTTACCTGTAATCAATCCATTCCTTACATGTACTCAAACCATTCCCTACCTGTAATGAATCCATTGCTTACCTGTATGTAATCAATTCCTTACCTGTAACTGATCTAGTCCTTACATGTAATCAATCCATCCTTACTTGTAATCAATCCATTCCCTACATGTTATCAATCCATTCCTTACCAATAATTAATCCATTCCTTACCGGTAATCAATCCATTCCTTACATGTAATCAATCCATTCCCTACCTGTAATCAATCAATTCCTTACCTGTAATTTTGCATCCAAACCTGGACTTGTCAAGATTTGAGCCGAGGATCAGATATGCGATACATTTCCACTCGCAGGTCCGGCTGTCACTAAGGCGACTCAGAACCACGGGCCACAGGTCCCGGTCTAGAAACCGTAACTGGTTGTAACAAGTCATGAAGTTGTCACCTGTCAGGAAGACAACAGACAGTTGACATGTTAACAAGGAGGTATATTGGAATAAAAACAAAAAGCACCAATATGTTTGTACATTCAACATTTTCACTGAAAAAAATGTACAAAAGGGGGATAATTCAAGCAAAATACATGACAGAGTTATGGTTCTTGTCATAAAGCAATGATAATGAGCATGTGTGATAAGTTTCAAAGCTTTCCGACAATTTGCTTTTGAGAAATGAGGAAAAACCAAAACTTGAAACCAAACGTCAAAATGCATAGACGGACTGACAGACAGACAGACAAATGTGTTTTAAGTGTCATTCACTACAATGTTGCCATGGTTTGTTATGTAACAAACTATCACTGAAGGTGATGTTCACCCCCTCCCACTTTTTTTATTCAAAGTCAAACAAAGGGCCATAATTCTGTAATAAATTAGACAATCAACAATGGGTGATGTAGAGGGACATAAGGTCATCAGTTGTTATGAGTATATGAAGTTTGGGAACAACCCATTCAAAACAGAGAAATGCTAGAAATAACAAGACCTCGGTCTAAGGGTATCTCGCCCACCGCTGCAAACGGAATATGAAATATTTTATTAAATTTGTGTTTAAATGATGTCCACCAAAGACAACACTTCAAATGAGCAAGTATCAAAGAAATAAAAGCAAGATAATCATAAGAAGTTAAGTTACTTAGGTTAAGTGGTTTAACCAGGTTGTAGTTTGGGAAAATAATGCAAAATATGACCTTGAACTTGGTATTTTTTTTGTCGTTCAGCTATGTCCACCAATGCCAACAATAAATATGACCAAGTATTAAAAACATAAAGTGAGGCAATCACATAAAGTTAACTGAGGTTAAGTTACCTAACCAAGGTTAAGTTACATAACTAAGGTTAAGTTTGGGGGAAATAACGCAAACTATGACCTTGACCTTGGTCTTTTTTGTCGACCAGCAATGTCCACCAATGCCAACAATACATATGACCAAGTATGAAACAAATCAATTAAATAAGTTCTCAGAAAAAGTTAACTGAGGCTAACTCACCTAACCAAGCTGATGTTTAGGGCAAATAACGCAAAACATGACCTTGAACTTGGTATTTTTTGTCATTCAGCGATGTCCACCAATGCCAACAATACATATGTTCAAAGACATAAAGAGACGCAATCATATAAAGTTAACTGAGGTTAAGTTACCTAACCAAGGTTAAGTTTGGGGAAAATAAGCAAATAAGGTTAAATTTTGGGAAAATAACTCAAAATATGACCTTGACCTTGGTAGTTTTGGCATGACGGGATGTCCCTTTACCCAACAAAACATCTGATAAAGTTTCAGAAAAATTTGAGCAGCAGTTGTTCAGATGTAGTTGATTTAAAGTGTGGACGCCGCTGGAAAAGTGACTGCTATGTCTCGTTACCCACTATCCTGGGCGAGACCAAAAAAAAGTGTTATGCGACGCTACCGGACAAAAGGGATACCACGGGACAAAAATGGGACGTCAGAGACTGGATTGTTATTCACTTTGTGAAAGCAAGGGTATAAATATGTGTATCTCAACAGGCTCTTTAGCCTATTGGAATATTGAATAAAGAATTATCTATAAAGTGACTCTTTTTAAAGGAGACATAGAACTTACTCGGAATCTGCTTCAGCAACATGAGGGCCTCCATCAGGAAGTTGAACTTGACGTCTGCTGCGACAGTAGACTTGATATAACCGTCCATGTACGCGGAGAAGGCATCGTGGAAGCTGCAACTGTTGTACAGGACCTTGGCTTTCCACCAGTGGCCCTGATATAAATACAAAATATCCATAAAGATCAAACAAAAACTCATGTCAGTCTGAATTAAGTCTCCCTAATAGGTCATCGGAAGTCTTGCTAGAAGCTCGCATACTACAAAACCTTCCCTGCAAGCTAGTATATAAAAGATCTTACATGTGTGCCTGTATTTAGAACAGACCCTTCCCTGGAAGTTAATATACAGAGTATCTTACATGAGTGCCTGTATTTAGAACAGAGCCTACCCTGCGAGATAGTAAGATCTTACATGAGTGCCTGTATTTAGAACAGAGCCTTCCCTGCAAGCTAGTATATAGAGGCTCTCACACGAGTGCCTGTATTTAGAACAGTCTTCCCTCAAGCTAGTAAATAGAGGCTCTTCTATGAGTGCCTGTATTTAGAACAGAGCCTTCCCTGCAAGCTAGTATATAGAGGCTCTTACATGAGTGCCTGTATTTAGAACAGAGCCTTCCCTGCAAGCTAGTAAATAGAGGATCTTACATGAGTGCCTGTATTTAGAACAGAGCCTTCCCTCCAAGCTAGTATATAGAGGCTCTTATATGAGTGCCTGTATTTAGAACAGAGCCTTCCCTGCAAGCTAGTATATAGAGGATCTTACATGAGTGCCTGTATTTAGAACAGAGCCTTCCCTCCAAGCTAGTATATAGAGGCTCTTATATGAGTGCCTGTATTTAGAACAGAGCCTTCCCTCCAAGCTAGTATATAGAGGCTCTTATATTAGTGCCTGTATTCAGAACAGAGCCTTCCCTCCAAGCTAGTATATAGAGGCTCTTACACGAGTGCCTGTATTTAGAACAGAGCCTTCCCTCCAAGCTAGTATATAGAGGATCTTACATGAGTGCCTGTATTTGGAACAGAGCCTTCCCTCCAAGCTAGTATATAGAGGCTCTTATATGAGTGCCTGTATTAAGAACAGAGCCTTCCCTGCAAGCTAGTATATAGAGGCTCTTATATGAGTGTCTGTATTTAGAACAGAGCCTTCCCTCCAAGCTAGTATATAGAGGCTCTAACACGAGTGCCTGTATTTAGAACAGAGCCTTCCCTGCAAGCTAGTAAATAGAGGCTCTTACATGAGTGCCTGTATTTAGAACAGAGCCTTCCCTGCAAGCTAGAAAATAGAGGATCTTACATGAGTGCCTGTATTTAGAACAGAGCCTTCCCTGCAAGCTAGTATATAGAAGATCTTACATGAGTGCCTGTATTTAGAACAGAGCCTTCCCTGCAAGCTAGTTAATAGAGGCTCTTACATGAGTGCCTGTATTTAGAACAGAATTTTCCCTGCAAGCTAGTAAATAGAGGCTCTTATATGAGTGCCTGTATTTAGAACAGAGCCTTCCCTGCAAGCTAGTATATAGAGGCTCTTACATGAGTGCCTGTATTTAGAACAGAGCCTTCCCTGCAAGCTAGTAAATAGAGGATCTTACATGAATGCCTGTATTTAGAACATAGCCTTCCCTGCAAGCTTGTATATAGAGGATCTTACATGAGTGCCTGTATTTAGAACAGAATTTT
Source organism: Cyrtodaria siliqua (assembly GCA_037043455.1). Classification (NCBI taxonomy): domain Eukaryota; kingdom Metazoa; phylum Mollusca; class Bivalvia; order Adapedonta; family Hiatellidae; genus Cyrtodaria; species Cyrtodaria siliqua. The sequence goes on along the minus strand of JAWPHD010005321.1, from coordinate 98,132 downwards.
CCCTGCAAGCTAGTAAATAGAGGATCTTACATGAGTGCCTGTATTTAGAACAGAATTTTCCCAACAAGCTTGTAAATAGAGGATCTTACATGAGTGCCTGTATTTAGAACAGAATTTTCCCTGCAAGCTAGTATATAGAGGCTCTTACATGAGTGCCTGTATTTAGAACAGAATTTTCCCTGCAAGCTTGTATATAGAGGATCTTACATGCGTGCCTGTATTTAGAACAGAATTTTCCCTGCAAGCTAGTAAATAGAGGATCTTACATGAGGGCCTGTATTTAGAACAGAATTTTCCCTGCAAGCTAGTATATAGAGAATCTTACATGAGTGCCTGTATTTAGAACAGAATTTTCCCTGCAAGCTAGTAAATAGAGGATCTTACATGAGTGCCTGTATTTAGAACAGAATTTTCCCTGCAAGCTTGTAAATAGAGGATCTTACATGAGTGCCTGTATTTAGAACAGAATTTTCCCTGCCAGCTAGTATATAGAGGATCTAACATGAGTGCCTGTATTTAGAACAGAATTTTCCCTGCAAGCTAGTATATAGAGGCTCTTACATGAGTGCCTGTATTTAGAACAGAATTTTCCCTGCAAGCTTGTATATAGAGGATCTTACATGAGTGCCTGTATTTAGAACAGAATTTTCCCTGCAAGCTAGTAAATAGAGGATCTTACATGAGGGCCTGTATTTAGAACAGAATTTTCCCTGCAAGCTTGTATATAGAGGATCTTACATGAGTGCCTGTATTTAGAACAGAATTTTCCCTGCAAGCTTGTAGAGGATCTTACATGAGTGCCTGTATTTAGAACAGTCTTCCCTGCAAGCTAGTATATAGAGGATCTTACATGAGTGCCTGTATTTAGAACAAGAATTTTCCCTGCAAGCTTGTAAATAGAGGATCTTACATGAGTGCCTGTATTTAGAACAAAGTCTTCTCTGCAAGCTGGTAAATAGAGGCTCTTACATGAGTGCCTGTATTTAGAACAGAGTCTTCCCTCAAGCTAGTATATAGCGGCTCTAACATGAGTGCCTGTATTTAGAACAGAGCCTTCCCTGCAAGCTAGTACATAGAGGATCTTACATGAATTCCTGTATTTAGAACAGAGCCTTCCCTGCAAGCTAGTATATAGAGGAGCTTACATGAATGCCTGTAATTAGATCAGAGCCTTCCTTGCAAGCTAGTATATAGAGGATCTTACATGAGTGCCTGTATTTAAAACAGAGCCTTCCCTGCAAGCTGGTAAATAGAGGCTCTTACATGAGTGCCTGTATTTAGAACAGAGCCTTCCCTGCAAGCTTGTATATAGAGGATCTTACATGAATGCCTGTATTTAGAACAGAGCATTCCCTGCAAGCTAGTATATAGAGGATCTTACATGAATGCCTGTATTTAAAACAGAGCCTTCCCTGCAAGCTCCTATATAGAGGATCTGACATAAGTGTCTGTATTTAGAACAGAGCCTTCCCTGCAAGCTAGTATATAGATGATCTTACATGAATGCCTGTATTTAGAACAGAGCCTTCCCTGCAAGCTAGTACATAGAGGATCTTACATGAATTCCTGTATTTAGAACAGAGCCTTCCCTGCAAGCTAGTATATAGAGGAGCTTACATGAATGCCTGTAATTAGATCAGAGCCTTCCTTGCAAGCTAGTATATAGAGGATCTTACATGAGTGCCTGTTTAATATCGAATATAGAAAAAATTATGTGATGCAAGGCTTTGCCGAGCATTATATCAATTCTTCTCCGTATAACATCTAACAATGTAACTACCTCGCCATTTCCGTATTTCGGTATTTTAAATGGTTACGGAAATTGACTATGCAATTCCAATGCATTATTCAGCCTTCATTTGCATATTTATTTCACTAGTGTAATGATAAATATATCATGGCTTTATTACACTCCCACATCGCAAGTTATGTGATAAACCCACTATAAACATGGCCTGGTAGTCTGAAGGCAGTGGGCAAAAATGATTAACAAAAATACAGTCCCATTTGTGACAAGGGAAAACTACCTCATGCCAGGTGCTGTCACAATTTGTTGCGGCGATGGCATTTGTCAGAACCTCTTTGTGGTCCTCCAGAGTATAGAATACCTTGGCTCGGGCACTATACAAGATGGCCGCCTCCTTGTACAAGTTCTTGGACTGCTCAGAGATCTGTATGGCCTCGCTGTACAGTTTCAGTGCTAGTTGGTGGTTGCCGGACTTTAGCTCGGCATTTCCGCGAGCTTTCAATGATTCGAGATTTTCTCTTAGCTCTTCCACTGTAATAATACACTCAGTCAAAAAAGAAAGTGTGCATATCTATTTTTAGAAATATTCAAAAAGTTGTAATGAATTCATGCATGAAAAGTCGTGATACCTTTGTAAGAAAGGTTCCTTCACTGGCAGTGTTTGAATTCCTCAAGTAATAGAGATCAAACCAAAATTGCCAAATGCATGGAGTTGAATGGGAAAACACAAGATAACAGTCATCTTGTTAATTGCTTGTTTTCTGGAATTTCTCATGCATTTCAAACTGTTAACTTTTTCTCAAACATAAACTGAGGATGTTTGAACACATTTATGATGTAACAGTTTACAGCAATGTAATATTTGTCATTCGGTTGACTGGAGTTGACTGGAGTGAACACTTTCTTAAATGTTTCAGTATATGAAGGTATTTGATGCTTGATATAGTTTATTTTCAATTTTTCAATAGGCTAACCGCCCATGAGGATATACACACACATATACATATATGGCTGACAGTCAAACTCAGTCTTCAAATTAAACAACAAATAATTATAATACACATGTATAATGAACTTCTTCATTGTTAGAAGTTTTTTTTAACTAAGGACAATTATATATTTGCATGTCTGCATAACATACTAACTGTTGATACTTATACATGTATATTCTTACATGCCATACGTGATAACATATAGTTCAAACAGCTTTTAATTGTATGAACTCGTAAGTAATTTTAAGTAGATGTTAGCAACCAGGTATACATATGCATACTATTAGCAATGCTACACCAATTTGTAATACATTCTACAACATATAGTTCAATTATTGGCAAACATAGTTTCGTTCCTTTTAATAAAGGCTTTATTTATGAAAATGGCGGCGTTTCTTATTTCTTTTGTACATGTTGAATTAATTAATGAAACCATTATAGTATTTTTTGATAATTGTTTTCTCAGATCTGAGTACAAAGGGCATTCTAACATGAAATGTGTACAGTGGATGTTTTTGTTATTTAGAGATCACCTTAATGGTCAGTTTTGTTTTCTCTCAAACTTTCCAAATCAGCATCGAGTTTGTTAGTTATTGTAATAACAATATGTCTGACTTATTTGCTATGACAGCATAGCATACTCAACGATTTTCCAATGTAAATCTATGTAAAACTGCGACCCCTAGGACAAGGGGCTAAATTTGATCCAAGGGTCACCATATCAACGAACTTGGTAGAGGAACATATTGGCTACACATATATGCAATGTTTGATGAAGAAATGGGATATATGCATGGATGGACAGTAAAACGGTATTGCCTTCCGGAGGTGGCAGGGAATAACTAGAAAGGTGTTCCAGCTATGTTAAGCTGAAATTTTATGAAAAGGGGTTTAACTCTGCCAAAATGGAAGACAGAGTTATTGCACATGTCAGCAGCATTGAATAATTGATAAAGAAGAACTGTATAAAGTTTTATGATAATAGGTCAATATTTTATCAAATTAGGTTGCAGGTTGAAGTTTTATGAAAAGGGGCATAACTCTGCCAAAATAAAAGTCATCTGACGTGTAATGACATTCCTTGATGAAGATGTGTGTGAAGTTTCATGAATACTACTCAAGTTATGCCAGTTATGAGTTTTGTTAGGTTGCATGTTAAAGTTTTATGAAAAGGGGCAATATAGGTCAAATACCTTTTTTTCAAGTTATGGCCAAGGTTAGATTGCAGGTTAAAGTGTGACGGACACTCACGACGGATGACACACAACAAAGTGATCCCTAAGAGTCGGACATGCTAAGCAGGGTGATTCTAAACTGAGCTTACCTTTCCTGGCTTTGAAGAAAATGTCAAATATATCTCCAGGATAGTGGTTATCCAGGTACTCAACAGGAAGCTTCCCTCTACGGTCTCGTCTAATTACACTGAGAAGAAAATACAAGAGGTTATTCACGCTTTACTGACAAGATACTTATTTCTTATTTATAGCCAGGGGGTCATGGCACAACCTTTGGTGATCTTGATTAGTAGAGCTAAACACATAAAAGGAGTGTGTTCACCATCTGTGTGTAAATGTCAATTGTGTCAACTGTATATAGTCCACCACTAACATAATGTCCAGAAAACACAGGGTATTCAACTGTATACAGTTCACCACTAACATAATGTCTAGGGAACACGTGGTATCAACTGTATACAGTCCACCACTAACATAATGTCTAGGAAACACGTGGTATCAACTGTATATAGTCCACCACTAATATAATGTCCAGGAAACCCAGGGTATTCAACTGTATATAGTTCACCACTAATATAATGTCCAGGAAACACGTGGTATCAATTGTATACAGTCCACCACTAATATAATGTCCAGGAAACATGTGGTATCAACTGTATACAGTCCACCACTAATATAATGTCCAGGAAACATGTGGTATCAACTGTATACAGGCCACCACTAACATAATGTCCAGGAAACACGTGGTATCAACTGTATACAGTTGACAACTAATATAATGTCCAGGAAACACGTGGTATCAACTGTATATAGTCCACCACTAATATAGTGTCCAGGAAACCCAGGGTATTCAAATGTATACAGTTCACCACAAATATAATGTCCAGAAAACATGTGGTATCAACTGTATACAGTCCACCACTAATATAATGTCCAGGAAACACATGGTATCAACTGTATATAGTCTACCACTAATATAATGTCCAGGAAACACGTGGTATCAACTGTATACAGTCCACCACTAACATAATGTCTAGGAAAGACATGGTACCAACTGTATACAGTCCACCACTAACATAATGTCTAGGAAACACGTGGTATCAACTGTATACAGTCCACCACTAACACAATGTCTAGGAAACACGTGGTATCAACTGTATACAGTCCACCACTAACACAATGTCTAGGAAACACGTGGTATCAACTGTATACAGTCCACCACTAACATAATGTATAGGAAACAAGTGGTTGATTACAGTTCACCACTAATATAATGTCCAGGAAACACGTGGAATTCAATGAATTAAACATTAAACAAAACAAAACAATATTTACCAAAAATAAAACAATCAGCTTATGCTACCTCCTTACCCAATTGTTTTGAAACTTGTAATAGGAAACTCACACAATTTCATTTTCATTTCAATTTTACAAATGATAACATGTTCTGTTACACAGGTATCGTTGTAAGCTGGTAAACAATCCTCCACAGACAATTAAAGGGACACACGGCTATCAAACATTAAAATTAGCGTCTGTTTTAATAATCCCATTTCATTTTTATCTTAAACCTGCTTGCATATACTTAATTCAAACTCTTGATACTTCATTGCTTTTACCCAGTATGATGTATTCTGGTAGAGGACATAACTTACCTCAGACCTTTCTTCAGCAACAGTTGTATGACTTTTTCCAGTACGCTGGATTCTGGTAGAGGGCGCTGCTTTGTGACTGTATGGAACAACGAATCACCACAGCCATTTTCACCACTGTTCTGCATGCCAGGCTCTTGGATGGAAAATACCTCAATCAAAGAAGTTCTTCCTGAAATGTAAACAACTTCATATAAGAATACAACTTAAACTAAACAATGTGTTTATTTTGTTTTAAGTGGTATTTTTTTATGATAAAAATAATGTATTAATTATTGTAGACATACATTTCTCCAGTGGAATAAACTGATCTCTTGCTGTTTTTAGATGCTCTATGTTTACAACAGACATGAATGGTGTAACCTGATTGGTTCAACATTCTTTATCCATCTAGTTATTTTTAATTTGTATACTTTTTTCTCGGTGTAATTCACATGACTATACTAACTTGAGGAAATCAATAATTGCTCTTAATTGGTGAATCCAGCTGTTAAATGTTTTAAATGTGTTATATCACTGGTTGTTTTTAATTGGAATAATCAAATGGCTAATTAGTTTTAATTGGTGTCATTTATTTGTTATCCATTATGTTTAAGTAGTTTCAGAGATACAACCTTACATACAAAACTTGCAGACAAGTGAGGCCAAATAAAACTATATGTGTGGTTCCAATTTCCCGACCGATCCCATTTTTAAGGGCCGACCCTAAATGTTTTATGCCAATAAAAAAAGCGCAATTAATTAAAGTATTTTTTCCATCAATTTTTTTCTGTACCTGCTATTAACAAGTATATATTACTTTATATTTAAGTTAGTTTATTAGGTTTTAAAAGTACTGAGTGAAAAAAGAAAAGAATATAAAATAAAATATTTTCCCTTCCTACCTACCCTTATTATTTTTAGCGTCTAATAGGAACATATATGATTTTATTTGGCCTGATGATGCAGACAAAGATCAAGTGATGACAACAGCTTTTTTCTTCAAAATAAGTCGAGCTAAAAAATTATTATTTTGAGGGACAATATCTACCTGTCAACAGTGCAAATCTGACAGCTGCATGTAGGGGCGTGTCTTCCTCATCCTTCGCGAGATTCTTCAGTGTCTGAGTATTGCCGCGGTGGTACACAGCAAACAGCGCGGCATCAAGCCAATATGCACACTTCTTGGCCTCGTGATGCACGAGATACTGGAACACAGTGCTGGCTTGTACGTTGTCTGTGCACGCTGCTCCAGCCACGCCCGTACACAGACTCTCAATAGTATCACCTACACATTAAAAACAAATATCAACAAGTGAAGCACCAACATTGGTGCAAATGCAGGATTTCAAATTCAGAACTGAAAAATCTAAGTAACAAGGTGGGATAATTCAAATAAAATATACGACAGAATTTTGGTTTTTGTCATATAACATTGTGTAATGACAATGCATGTGTGCCATGTTTCAAAGCTTTCCGACAATTTGTTTTTGAGAAAGAGAAAAAACAAAACTTTAACCTAAACGTTATAAAGTGTAGACAGACAGACGGACGATCGGACGGACGGAAATCGCTAAACTATCAGCCTTATTTGCTATGAAATCCGGCTAAAAAGCTGCATTGAAAATCTATCTGATGTTCAGATGGATGTTAACTGTAAGTGGTCAGAATTTAATTCAAACTTTTTTTGCATGTATAGTTTCAGCTACACCGATTCAAATATTTACCTGTAATCAATCCATTCCTTACCTGTAATTAATCAATTCCTTACATGTACAGACCCAGTTGCGTTCAAGTACCCCAAATAAATGCAGAACGAACGCTGAACGAACGGAAAATGAACGCAGAACGAACGCAGAATGAACATTGCACGATCTATATTTTAAAAATGCATTTCGTTCGTTGCATTCGTTTCGTTAGTTTTCAGCGTTCAGCGTTTTAAAAAACGAACGATGAATGCATTTTTTAAAATGTTAAACGCTGAAAACGAACGGAACGAACGAAACGAACGCAACGAAACAAACAAAACGAACGCAAATGAATTTCGCTATTTCGCATACCTTTCAATATTATCCTTTTGAGTACATAATTGAAGTCTCGATTTAAACAAAGTGCGTTTTGCAGTATTTTAATATAAAGAAATAAACTGTGTAAATGGCGTTTTAAGCACGATTACACACTTTCATTTCTACTGATTTAAAATAGGAAATGTACTTATTGTGTAGCACAAACTTTATATTATTTCAATATAAAACTGAAATAATGTCGGCATATTTTTATACAGTGTCAAGTATGTTACACTTTTGATGAAAATGACAAAACTCCGGAAGAAAACAAAATAATCATCAATGTGCACCACCAAATAATGTCAACCAAAGGACACATTCTTCAATATGATCACAAACATTAGTCGCCGACTCGTGATAAGAATTGCATGACTGGATATCATGCATAGTTTAATCGTCAGAAATGTTGCTATTGGTAAACGCTGAACGAACGAACGTTTGTGCGTTTAAGCACATATTATGTTGCGTTCGTTCCTTGCATTTAAATGAACGCATAGTTTCGTTTATAAACGCTGAATGCATTCAAAAACGCCAATGATTTGTATTTTAAAAAATGCATTCATAACAAGAGGTCAATGACCTTGAAGCTCTACTGATAGATTTTTGATAGCTAGGTCAACATTCCTGTGAAGTTTCATGAAAATCCATCAAGTAGTTTCATAGGAGTAGTCGCTACAAGTTTTCATTATATAACTCTATGTAAACAAAGATGGCCACTGGCGGCCATGTTTAATGTCAAATCAAAATAATTTTTGACAAGGATCAACATCATGTCATACTGATCATTTTAGAAAAAGTCCCATATCAATATCACTTATAGTTTTCAAGAAGTAGTCGCTACAAACTTGAATTTTGAAAATCTATGTTCAGCCATGGCGGCCATCTTGTATTTCCGGCCGACCTGAAATTTTGCTAGGATCAATTAGACATCAAGAGCAACATTCGTGTGAAGTTTCATGAAAATCAGTCAAAAAGTTTCAGAGGAGTAGTCGCTACAAGTTTTCATTATATAACTCTATGTAAACAAAGATGGCCGTTTAATGTCAAGTCAAAATAATTTTTGACAAGGATCAACATCATGTCATACTGATCATTTTAGGAAAAGACGCATATCAATATCACTTATAGTTTTCAAGAAGTAGTCGCTACAAACTTGTATTTTGATTATTTTTTTTTTAGCCGTGGCGGCCATCTTGAATTTCCGGCCGACCTGAAATTTTGCTAGGATCATTTAGACATCCAGAGCAACATTCCTGTGAAGTTTCATGGAAATCTGTCTAGTAGTTTCAAAGGAGTAGTCGTTACAAGTTTTAACTAGATAACTCTATGTAAACAAGGATGGCCGCTGACAGCCATGTTTAACATCGAATCAAAGCGATTTTCGACAAGGATCAACATCATGACATGCTGATAATTTTAGAAAAAGTCCCATATCAACATCACTTATAATTTTCAAGAAGTAGTCGCCATAAACTTGTTTTTTGAAAATCATTTTTTAGCCGTAGCGGCCATCTTGAATTTCAAGCCGACCTGAAGTTTTGCTAGGATCAATACGACATCAAGAGCAACATTCGTGTGAAGTTTCATGAAAATCAGTCAAAAAATTTCAGAGGAGTAGTCGCTACAAGTTTTCATTATATAACTCTATGTAAACAAAGATGGCCGCTGGTGGCTATGTTTAATGTCAAATCAAAATAATTTTTGACAAGGATCAACATCATGTCATACTGATCATTTTAAGAAAAGACGCATATCGATATCACTTATAGTTTTCAAGAATTAGTCATTACAACCTTGTATTTTGATTAATTTTTTTTTAGCCGTGGCGGCCATCTTGAATTTCCGGCCGACCTGAAATTTTGCTAGGATCATTTAGACATCCAGAGCAACATTCCTGTGAAGTTTCATGGAAATCTGTCTAGTAGTTTCAAAGGAGTAGTCGCTACAAGTTTTTACTAAATAACTCTGTAAATAAAGATGGCCCCTGGCAGCCATGTTTAACGTCGAATCAAAACGATTTTCGCCAAGGACCAACATCATGTCATGCTGATCATTTTAGAAAAAGTCCTATATCAATATCACTTAGAGTCGCTACAAACTTGTTTTTTAAAAATCTATTTTTAGATTTGGTGGCCATCTTGGATTTCACATCAACATGAATTTTTGCTAGGATCAACTAGACTTCATGGGCAACATTTCTGTAAAGTTTCATGAAAATCCATTTAGTAGTTTCAGAGGAGTAGTCGCTACAAAAAAAGTTTACGGACGGACAGACGGACGACGGACGCCGCACCACGGCATAAGCTCTGCTGATCTCTGATCAGAAGAGCTAAAAATGAAATGTAAACAGAATGCAAACGGAGCGCAAACGGAACGCAAATGGAATGCATTTTTGGGGTACTTGAACGCAACTGGGTCTGTAATCAATCCATTCCTTACCTGTAATCAATTCATTACTTGTAATCAATCCATTCCCTAACTGTAACCAATTCATTCCCTACCTGGAATCAATCCATTCCTTACCTGTACCAAACCTGGACTGGTCAAGATTTGAGCCGAGGATCAGATATGCGATACATTTCCACTCGCAGGTCCGGCTGTCACTAAGGCGACTCAGAACCACGGGCCACAGGTCCCGGTCTAGAAACCGTAACTGGTTGTAACAAGACATGAAGTTGCCACCTAATGGAAAGACAACAGACAGTTGATAGTTTAACAAGGAGGTTCTATTGGCAATAAAAACAAGAAGCACCAATATGACTGGACATTCAACATTTTCACTGAAAACAATCCATGTATAAAAGGGGGATAATTAAAGCAAAATAGATGAGAGAGTTATGGTTCTTGTCATAAAGCACTGTATAATGATAATGAACATGTGTGATAAGTTTCAAAGCTTTCCGACAACTTGTTTTTGAGAAATGAGGAAAAACAAAAACTAGAACCAAAACGTCAAAATGCATAGACGGACAGACAGACAGACAGACAAATGTGCATTAAGTGTCATTCACTACAATGTTGCCATGGTTTTTATGTAACAAACTATCACTGAAGGTGATGTATACCCCCTCCCACTTTTTTTATTCAAAGTCAAACGAAGGGCCATAATTCTGTAATAAATTAGACAATCACCAATGGGTGATGCAGAGGGTCATAAGGTCATTAGTTGTTATGCGTATATGAAGTTTGGGAACAACCTATTCAAAACAGAGAAATGCTAGAAATAAAAATGTGTTATGCGATGCTACGGGACAAAAATGTCTTGCACGAGACTACGGAATTCTTATTCACTTTGTGAAAGCAGGGGTATAAATAGTTGTATCTGAATGCGCTCTTTAGCCTATTGGAATATTGAATAAAGTGACTCTTTTTAAAGGAGACATAGCACTTACTCGGAATCTGGCCTCCATCAGGAAGTTGAATTTGACGTCTGCTGCGACAGAAGACTTGATATAACCGTCCATGTACGCGGAGAAGGCGTCGTCAAAGCTACTCATGTGGTACAGAGCCTTGGCTTTCCACCAGTGGCCCTGATATAATTACAAAATATCCAGAAAGTTAGATCAAACAAAAACTCTTGTCAGTCTGAATTAAGTCTCCCTAATAGGTCATCGGAAGTCTTGCTAGAAACTCGCATACTACAAAACCTTCCCTGCAAGCTAGTATATAAAAGATCTTTGATGTGTGCCTGTATTTAGAACAGAGCATTCCCTGGAAGCTAGTATATAGAGGATCTTACATGTGTGCCTGTATTTAGAACAGAGGCTTCCCTGCAAGCTAGTATACAGAGTATCTTACATGAGTGCCTGTATTTAGAACAGCCTTCTCTGCGAGCTAGTATACAGAGAATCTTACATGAGTGCCTGTATTTAGAACAGAGCCATCCCTGAAAGCTAGTAGGATCTTACGAGTGCCTGTGTTTAGAACAGAGCCTTCCCTGCAAGCTAGCAAATAGAGGATCTTACATGAGTGCCTGTATTTAGAATAGTGCCTTCCCTGCAAGCTAATATATAGAGGATCTTACATGAGTGCCTGTATTTAGAACAGAGCCATCCCTGAAAGCTAGTAGGATCTTATGAGTGCCTGTGTTTAGAACAGAGGCTTCCCTGCAAGCTAGTATATAGGTGATCTTACATGAGTGCCTGTATTTAGAACAGAGCTATCCCTGAAAGCTAGTAGGATCTTACGAGTGCCTGTGTTTAGAACAGAGGCTTCCCTGCAAGCTAGTATATAGAGGATCTTACATGAGTGCCTGTATTTAGAACAGAGCCATCCCTGGAAGCCAGTAGGATCTTACGAGTGCCTGTATTTAGAACAGAGGCTTCCCTGCAAGCTAGTATATAGAGGATCTTACATGAGTGCCTGTAATTAGAACAGAACCTTCCTGAAAGCTAGTACATAGAGGATCTTACATGCATGCCTGTATTAAGAACAGTCTTCCCTGCAAGCTGGTAAATAGGGGATCTTACATGAGTCCCTGTATTTAAAACAGAACCTTCCCTGCAAGCTAGTATATAGACGATCTTACATGAGTGCCTGTAATTGGAACAGAGCCTTCCCTGCAAGCTAGTATATAGAGGATCTTACATGAGTGCCTGTATTTAGAACAGAGCAATCCCTAAAAGCTAGTAGGATCTTACGAGTGCCTGTGTTTAGAACAGAGGCTTCCCTGCAAGCTAGTATATAGAGGATCTTACATGAGTGCCTGTATTTAGAACAGAGCCATCCCTGGAAGCCAGTAGGATCTTACGACTCGTGCCTGTATTTAGAACAGAGCCATCCCTGAAAGCTAGTAAGATCTTACGAGTGCCTGTGTTTAGAACAGAGCCTTCCCTGTAAGCTAGTATATAGAGGATCTTACATGAGTGCCTGTATTTAGAACAGAGTCTTCCCTGCAAGCTCGTATTTAGAAGATCTTACATGAGTGGCTGTATTTAAAACAGAGCCTTCCATGCAAGCTCGTATATAGAGGATCTTACATGAATGCCTGTAATTAGAACAGAGCCTTCCCTGCAAGCTAGTATATAGAGGATTTTACACGAGTGCCTGAAATTAGAACAGAGCCTTCCCTGCAAGCTAGTATATAGAGGATCTTACATGAGTGCCTGTATTTAGAACAGTCTTCCCTGCAAGCTAGTATATAGAGGATCTTACATGAGTGCCTGTATTTAGAACAGAGTATTCCATGCAAGCTAGTATATAGAGGATCTTACATGAGTGCCTGTATTTAGAACAGAGTATTCCCTGCAAGCTAGTAAATAGAGGATCTTACATGAGTGCCTGTATTTAGAACAGAGTATTCCCTGCGAGCTTGTAAATAGAGGATCTTACATGAGTGCCTGTATTTAGAACAAAGTCTTCCCTGCAAGCTAGCAAATAGAGGATCTTACAAGAGTGCCTGTATTTAGAACAGAGTCTTCCCTGCAAGCTAGTACATAGAGGATCTTACATGAGTCCCTGTATTAAGAACAGAGTCTTCCCTGCAAGCTAGTAAATAGGGGATCTGACATGAGTCCCTGTATTTAGAACAGAGTCTTCCCTGCAAGCTAGTAAATAGAGGATCTTACATGAGTGCCTGTATTTAGAACAGAGTCTTCCCTGCAAGCTAGTATATAAAGGATCTTACATGAGTGCTTGTATTTAGAACGGAGCCTTCCCTGCAAGCTAGTATATAGAGGATCTAACATGAATGCCTGTATTTAGAACAGAGCCTTCCCTGCAAGCTAATATATAGAGGATCTTACATGAGTGCCTGTATTTAGAACAGAGCCTTCCCTGCAAGCTAATATATAGAGGATCTTACATGAGTGCCTGTAATTAGAACAGACCCTACTCTGCAAGCTCGTATATAGAGGATCTTACATGAATGCCTGTATTTAGAACAGTCTTCCCTGCAAGCTGGTAAATAGAGGATCTTACACGAGTGCCTGTAATTAGAACAGAGCCTTCCCTGCAAGCTAGTATAAAGAGGATCTTACATGAGTGCCTGTATTTAGAACAGAGTATTCCCTGCAAGCTAGTATATAGAGGATCTTACATGAGTGCCTGTATTTAGAACAGAGTATTCCCTGCAAGCTAGTATATAGAGGATCTTACATGAATGCCTGTATTTAGAACAGAGTATTCCCTGCAAGCTAGTATATAGAGGATCTTACATGAATGCCTGTATTTAGAACAGAGTATTCCCTGCAAGCTAGTATATAGAGGATCTTACATGAGTGCCTGTAATTAGAACAGAGCCTTCCCTGAAAGCTAGTATATAGAGGATCTTACATGAGTGTCTGTAGTTAGAACAGAACCTTCCCTGAAAGCTAGTATATAGAGGATCTTACACGAGTGCCTGTATTTAGAACAGAGCCTTCCCTGCAAGCTAGTATATAGAGGATCTTACACGAGTGCCTGTAATTAGAACAGAGCCTTCCCTGCAAGCTAGTACATAGAGGATCTTACATGAGTGCCTGTAATTAGAACAGAGCCTTCCCTGCAAGCTAGTATATAGAGGATCTTACACGAGTGCCTGTAATTAGAACAGAGCCTTCCCTGCAAGCTAGTACATAGAGGATCTTACATGAGTGCCTGTAATTAGAACAGAGCCTTCCCTGAAAGCTAGTATATAGAGGATCTTACATGAGTGTCTGTAATTAGAACAGAACCTTCCCTGAAAGCTAGTATATAGAGGATCTTACACGAGTGCCTGTATTTAGAACAGAGCCTTCCCTGCAAGCTAGTACATATAGGATCTTACATGAGTGCCTGTAATTAGAACAGAGCCTTCCCTGCAAGCTAGTATATAGAGGATCTTACACGAGTGCCTGTAATTAGAACAGAGCCTTCCCTGCAAGCTAGTATATAGAGGATCTTACACGAGTGCCTGTAATTAGAACAGAGCCTTCCCTGCAAGCTAGTACATAGAGGATCTTACATGAGTGCCTGTAATTAGAACAGAGCCTTCCCTGCAAGCTAGTACATAGAGGATCTTACACGAGTGCCTGTAATTAGAACAGAGCCTTCCCTGCAAGCTAGTATATAGAGGATCTTACATGAGTGCCTGTAATTAGAACAGAGCCTTCCCTGCAAGCTAGTATATAGAGGATCTTACACGATCTTACAACTCATCTGTTACTGGTCCGATATGGCTGGTTTTCGAAATAGTCTGAGCTGTCATTGATATAAACAATCAGGTAAAGTTTTGTAAAGATCAGATGAAAGATGAAGGCCCTATCGAATTAACGAGGCAAAATATAGCATTTTTAACTAAATCAAGGGCCATAACTCCGCTGTTACTGGTCCGATCTTTCTGGTCTTCGAAACTGTCTGAGCTTTCATTTATATAAACAATCTGGTAAAGTTTTGTAAAGATCAGATGAAAGATGAAGGCCCTATCGTCTTAACGAGGCAAAATATAGCATTTTTAACTAAATCAAGGGCCATAACTCCCCTGTTGATGGTCCGATCTAGCTGGTCGTCGAAGTTGTCTGAGCTTTCATTTATATAAACAATCTGGTAAAGTTTGGTAAAGATTGGATGAAAGATGAAGGCCCTATTGTTTAATGAGGCAAAATATAGCATTTTTAACTAAATCAAGGGCAATAACTCCGCTGTTAATGGCCGATCTAGCTGGTTATCAAACTTGTCCGAGTTTTTATTGATATTAACAATCTGTGCAAGTTTGGTAAAGATCAAATAATAAATGAAGGTGCTAGAGTGTTCCCGAGCCTTAATATGGCATTTTTCAGCAAAACAAGGGCCATAACTCCGGTGAAATTATTTCGATCTAGCCGGTTTTCGAACTTGTCCGAGCTTTTATTGATATAAAGACACTGGTAAAGTTAAGTAAAGGTCCGATTAATATTGAAGGCCCTAGAGTGTTCACAAGGCAGAAAATAGCATTTTTCAGAAAAAACAAGGGCCATAACTCCGGTGTTACTGATAGGATTTACCTGGTTTTCGAAATTATTTGAGCTTTCATTGATATTAACAATCTGTGCCAGTTTGGTAAAGATCAAATAATAAATGAATGTGCTAGCGTGTTCACAAGGCAGAAAATGGCATTTTGCAGAAAAAACAAGGGCCATAACTCTAGTGTTTCTGACCCAATTTAGCTGTTTTTGAACTTGTTCAAGCTGTCATTGGTATTAACAATCTGTGCAAGTTTGGTATCGATCAAATAATAAATGAAGGTGTTAGAGCGTTCACAAGGCAGAAAATATCAATTTTCAGAAGAAACAAGGGCCATAACTCTGGTGTTACTCATCTAATTTGGCTGGTTTTCGAACTTGTCCAAGCTTTCATCGATATTAACAATCTGTGCAAGTTTGGTAAAGATCAAATAATAAATGAAGGTGCTGGAGTGTTCACAAGGCTTAATATGGCATTTTTCAGCAAAACAAGGGCCATAACTCTGGTGAAATTTATCCGATCCGGCTGGTTTTCAAACTTGTCCGAGCTTTCATTGATATAAAGACACTGGCAAAGTTTCGTAAAGATTCAATTAATAATGAAGGCCCTAGAGTGTTCACAAGGCAAAAGTTAACAGACGGACGACGGACGGACGACGGACGACGGACAACTCGCCATTCTTTCCCATAAAAAGCCTTGAAGGAGCATTTATATTGTACCTGTCTATATATATAACGTTGTCATATGATAACATTGCATGTTTGTATGATGATGTTACATGTCGACTCGATCTTCTCCGTATAACATCGAACAATGTAACTACCTCGCCATTTCCGTATTTCGGTATTTTAAACGGTTACGGATGGATACTGACGAGTCCATTCCAATGTACACGGAGCTGAACGGAAAAGACCGAATGATTATTCAGCCTTCATTTGCATATTTAATTCACTAGTGTAATGATAATTATATCATGGCTTTATTACACTCCCACTACAGTTATGTTATAAACCCACTATAAACACAGCCTGGTAGTCTGAAGGAAGTGGGCGGAAATGATAAACAAAATACAGTACATTGTGACAAGGATGGCCTACCTTATGCCAGGTGCTGTCACAATTTGTTGCGGCGATGGCATTTGTCAGAACCTCTTTGTGGTCCTCCAGAGTATAGAATACCTTGGCTCGGGCACTATACAAGATGGCCGCCTCCTTGTACAAGTTCTTGGACTGCTCAGAGATCTGTATGGCCTCGCTGTACAGTTTCAGTGCTAGTTGGTGGTTGCCGGACTTTAGCTCGGCATTTCCGCGAGTTTTCAATGATTCAAGGTCTTTTCTTAGCTCTTCCACTGTAATAATACACTCAGTCAAAAAAGGAAGTATGCATATCTATTTTTGGAAATATTCAAAAAGTTGTAATGAATTTATGCATTAGTAAAGTAGTGATTCCTTCACTGGCAGTGTTTGAATTCCTCAAGTAATAGAGATCAAACCAAAATTGCCAAATACATGGAGTTGAATGGAATTGAACTGGGTTTTAAGGCGCACCAACACATGAAAGGTTATATGGTACTGGGAGTTGAATGGGAAAACACAAGATAACAGTCATCTTGTTAATTGCTTGTTTTCTGGAATTTCTCATGCATTTCAAACTGTTAACTTTTTCTCAAACATAAGGCCACACAAAATTAATAACCTGGTTCTCAGGCCACTTTTTCTGAGAAGAGATGCGGGTGGGCGCATTTTTTTTACAATTTAACAGTGGTCAACAGACACGCGGGCGATTTTTTTTTATCCAAACTTTTAATACCAATACATGTATTGATGCAAAATATCTCGAAATACATGTGCAATAACCAGTTGGATCAGCTCATCTCTATTGTCGATCATTACCTTATCATTTCTTCCCGACTTATGCTTCTTTCAATCACAATAAGTCCGTATATTTGTATTAGATCACGCATGAACTATTGCATGTTGTTGTGAGGCTTTGTCGATTAGACGCTTGAATAAATCGCCTGTTCTGTAGCACCTACTAGTTCCAAGCGTCTCAAGCGTCCGACTCCTAGATTGGTACCCGTACGACTGCAACACTCACAAGCCAGCGAGCAGAGTGGCAGATAGTCAGCCGCGCACCAGTCTACCAACAAGAGGATTCCCCTGAGGTAGTTGCATTAAAAACCGGAACGAACTTGGATGCGGAACTTTTTTTTTGAAATTTCGTTAGCGCATTTCCAATTTTTATTTTACTACTTTTGAGATAAAATCGGAAATGCGGCACCAAAAAAAAGACATGCGGGCGGGCCTGAGAACCAGGTAATTAATTTTGTATGGCCTAAACTGAGGATGTTTGAACACATTAATGATGTAACAGTTTACAGCAATGTAATATTCGTCATGCGGTTGACTGGAGTTCACTGGAGTTGACTGGAGTGAACACTTTCTTATATGTTTCAGTATATGAAGGAATTTGATGTGTATAGTGGCACTCTTTGTGTTATTCAGAGATCACCCTAATGGTCAGTTTTGCTTTCTCTCAAACTTTCCAAATCAGCGTTGAGTTTTTTGATGACCTGTTTGTTAGTTATTGTAATAACAATATGTCTGACTTATTTGCTATGACAGCATAGCATACTCAACGATTTTCCAATGTAAATCTATGTAAAACTGCAACCCCTAGGACAAGGGGCTAAATTTGACCCAAGGGTCACCATATCAACAAACTTGGTAGAGGACATATTGACTACACATATATGCAATGTTTGATAAAGAAATGGGATATATGCATGGACGGACAGTAAAACGGTACTGCCTACCGGAGGTGGCAGGGAATAACTAGAAAGGTGTTCCAGCTATGTTAAGCTGAAATTTTATGAAAAGGGGTATAACTCTGCCGAAATGGAAGACAGAGTTATTGCACATGTCAGCAGCATTGAATAATTGATAAAGAAAAACTGTATAAAGTTTTATGATAATAGGTCAATCTTTTGTCAAGTTAGGTTGCAGGTTGAAGTTTTATGAAAAGGGGTAACTTTAACTCTGCCGAAATGGATGTCAGTTATTGCACATGTCAACAGCATTGAATAATTGATAAAGAATTGAATTGAATTGGGTTTTATAGTCGCACCAACAGTTAAGGTCATATGGCGACTTTCCAGCTTCCATTGGTGGAGGAAGACCCCAGGTGCCCCTCCGGGCAATTTTCGTGCACGGGCGGGCACCTGGGTAGAACCACTGACGTTCCGCAAGCCAGCATGATAGCTTCCTCACATAAAGATTCCTAGGCCCCTGAGGGATCGAACCTACAGCGGTGAGGGGGCAAGTGATTTCAAGTCAGAGACGTTAACCACTCGGCCACGGACGCCCTCAATTGATAAAGAAGAACTGTATAAAGTTTTATGATAATAGGTCAATCTTTTGTCAAATTAGGTTGCAGGTTGAAGTTTTATGAAAAGGGGCATAACTCTGCCAAAATAAAAGTCATTTGACGTGTAATTACATTCCTTGATGAAGATGTGTGTGAAGTTTCATGAATACTACTCAAGTTATGCCAGTTATGAGTTTGGTTAGGTTGCAGGTTAAAGTTTAATAAAAAGGGGCAATATAGGTCAAATACTTTTTTTCAAGTTACGGCCAAGGTTAGATTGCAGGTTAAAGTGTGACGGACAATCACGACGGATGACACACAACAAAGTGATCCCTAAGTGTCTGCCATGCTACGCAGGGTGATTCTAAACTGAGCTTACCTTTCCTAGCTTTGAAGAAGATATCAAATATATCTCCAGGATAGTGGTTATCCAGGTACTCAACAGGAAGCTTCTCTCTACGATCTCGTCTAATTACACTGAGAAGAAAATACAAGAGGTTATTCACCTTGATCACGCTTTACTGACAAGAAACTAATTTCTTATTTATAGCCAGGGGGTCATGGCACAACCTCTGGTGATCTTGATTAGTAGAGCTAAACACATAAAAGGAGTGTGTTCAGCATCTGTGTGTAAATGTCAATTGTGTCAACTGTATATAGTCCACCACTAACATAATGTCCAGAAAACACAGGGTATTCAACTGTATACAGTTCACCACTAACATAATGTCTAGGAAACATGTGGTATCAACTGTATACAGTCCACCACTAACATAATGTCTAGGAAACACGTGGTATCAACTGTATATAGTCCACCACTAACATAATGTCCAGAAAACACAGGGTATTCAACTGTATACAGTCCACCACTAATATAATGTCCAGGAAACATGTGGTATTCAACAGTATACAGTCCAACACTAATATAATGTCCAGGAAACACGTGGTATTCAACTGTATACAATCCACCACTAATATAATGTCCCGGAAACACCTGGTATTCAATGAATTAAACATTAAACAAAACAAAACAATATTTACCAAAAATAAAATAATCAGCTTATGCTGTCTCCTTACCCAATTCTTTTGAAACTTGTAATAGGAAACTCACACAATTTTTTTATTTGGCCTTAATGGTATTTTACAAATGATAACATGTTCTGTTACACAAGTATCCTTGCAAGCTGGTAAACATTCATTGCAGTTCCTCCACAGACAATTAAAGGGACACACGGCTATCTTGCAGTTTTTATCAAACATTAAAATTAGAGTCTGTTTTAATAATCCCATTTCATTTTTATCTTAAACCTGCTTGCGTATACTTAATTCAAACTCTGATACTTCATTGCTTTTACCCAGTATGATGTATTCTGGTAGGGGACATAACTTACCTCAGACCTTTCTTCAGCAACAGTTGTGTGACTTTTTCCAGTACGATGGATTCTGGTAGAGGGCGCTGCTTTGTGACTGTATGGAACACCGAATCACCACAACCATTTTCAACACTGTTCTGCATGCCAGGCTCTTGGATGGAAAATACCTCAATCAAATTAGTTCTTCCTGAAATGTAAACAACTTCATATAAGAATACAACTTAAACTAAACAATGTGTTTATTTTGTTTTTAAGTGGTATTTTTTTTTATGATAAAAATATATTAATTATCGTAGACATACAGGTACATTTCACCAGTGGAATAAACTGATCTCTTGCTGTTTTTAGATGCTCTATGTTTACAACAGACATGAATGGTGTAACCCGATTGGTTCAACATTCTTTATCCAACTAGTTATTTTTAATTTGTATACTTTTTTCTCGGTGTAATTCACATGACTATTCTAAATTTAGGAAATCAATAATTGCTCTTAATTGATGAATCCAGCTGGTTAATTGTTTTAAATGTGTTATCTCACTGGTTGTTTTTAATTGAAATATTTGAAAGGCTAATTAGTTTTAATTGGTGTCATTTATTTGTTGTCCATTATGTTTAAGTAGTTTCAGAGATACTTTACATACAAAACTTGCAGACAACAAACAAGTGAGGCCAAATAAAACTGTATGTGTGGTTCCGATTTCCCCCCCGACCGATTTTTAAGGGCCAACCCTAAATATTTGATGCAAAAAAAAAAATGCAATTAAATTGTTTTTCCATCTGTTCCGTACCTGCTATTAACAAGTCTATCCTCCGAGCACGTTAAAGAACCATAGGAATCTATTCGATAATAAGAGTAGGGCACGGTTCCCGGATTCCTATGTACTTTCCCTCTCTCTGGGGCGGCTCTAAATAACCTATACTGTGTTGATAGCTGTTAAACAACATTCAACTATATATTTAAGTTAGTTTATTAGGTTTTAAAAGTATTGAGAGAAAAAAAGAAGACAAAATACAAAATAAAATATTTTCCCTTCCTACCTACCCTTACTTTTTTTTAGCATCTAATAGGAACATATATAATTTTATTTGACCTGATGATGCAGACTTTGATCAAGTCAAGCTAAACAATTATTATTTTGAGAGGACAATATTTACCAGTCAACAGTGCAAATCTGACAGCTGCATGTAGGGATGTGTCTTCATCATCCCTCGCGAGACTCTTCAGTGTCTGAGTATTGCCGCGGTGGTACACAGCAAACAGCGCGGCATCAAGCCAATACGCACATTTCTTGGCCTCGTGCTGCACAAGATACTGGAACACAGTGCTGGCTTGTACGTCGTCCGTGCTCACTGCTCCAGCCACGCCCGTACACAGACTCTCAATAGTATCACCTACACATTAAAAACAAATATCAACAAATGAAGCACCACCATTGGGGTAAACGCAGGATTGCGAATTCAGAACTGAAAAATCTAAGTAACCAGAAATGGGTGCCAATACCAAACAACGCTCGCCTTCATAAAATATCTTTTAAATATGGATATATGTTTAAATAAAAGTTAGTTAAGAGAAAAAGCAAAAGAAATAGGTTTGTTTCAATCTCCTAATATATAAGATCTTAAACATAGATCAGTGCCCCAGATAAGCAGCGTATCTAAGTATTTCACTCAATTAAAATTGCCAAATACCCAATTAATCCTGACATGCGTACCAGATATGCAAGCAATTTCCTTTTCACTAAAACATTTTAATTTTCGAGCGTATCGACAGTCAAAGTGTTCAAATGATTGATGGATTGATGTTTTCGTGCGTATTCCAATATTTACAACAAGAGCTGTCGGAGAACAGCGCAGCTCGACTATTCGATTTTTCAGAGAATAATAAATTATATAGCTAGTATATACGATCAGAAAACAAGGCTAAAACAATGTGGGGTGGGGTTGGGGCTTGTATAGAAGCTCGGGCCGATATAAAATTATGTGAAAATTGAAAATTGCTGTCATTTTAAAGAAATTTGTGGTCGAAAGGCAACTCGGGGAGGGAGCTGATATCTGGCAATTTTTATTGTGGCCTCATTTCATTTTTTTTATTGATATTTCATCTGTGTATCTGAATTTAATCTAAATCGTTTTATATGTAAATGATTGCGTTCAAATTAAAATATTAATAGTCGATTCCGTTTAATCGTATATCGATCATATTTCGGTTAATTGCATAAAGTTTTGAAACACAAAACCATTCGTATTTTTTTGTATGTAAAAAACAACTGTATAATCCACCGGATAATTGCATAACAAAAATCTGGCTAATTGCACCGAAAGTCAAATTTACCTGTATTTTTCAACTGCTAATTGATTGATGCGGTCAGCGAGATACGCCCGAGGCAAATTATGTCAAACTGAATGACAAAAGGTGCTAATTACGTCAGCGACTGGTTTGTGCGGCTTTCGTAAAAATTACAAGGCATGACGATTGCTCACCAATTAGCATACATGATTTAATAAGTTTGTACACTGGCTGTAGAGATGAATACGACATTGAGTAGCTCCTATAGGGTATTTAAGTTGAAAATCAGCCAATCTGTGCCATTCAGTCATGTCTCTCAAACGGAAAAGAAACGATCTCTCTCTATGACAAAAGTACGAAGTTGTCAAGCTTCTTGATGAGAAATTGTCACAGACGGAGATATCGAAGAAGCTGCGGTGTTCGCAGTCGCAGGTGTTACGTATCTCCAGTAAATGGGAAGCCATACGAGCATTTATTTTTCATCAGAATTACATGTATTGCAATAAAACAATAAAATAAACCTTTAGTGTTATTATCATGGCAACATAGCTACATGTGTAAGAACTGACCAAAACAACACAGAAATATCTAAAAAAAAAAAAAAAGTGTGGTGTGGGGAGGTGTGGAGGGATTGGGCCCATGCCCCAATATCGGTGAAGTATGAATAAGATGCATAATGCTATACGAAAAATCCCAAACCATAATTATAGATATATACATGCTTACATGCAAACCTAGATCTGCCATTATTGCACATTTTATGGGCCATCACAATTTGGGTTCAATGGAAGCCCAGAATTTGCAGAAAACAAAATTACTTACCCAACCCATTACAACATACTATAAGGAAACCAATTCCCAAATTTAGTTCAGCTAGGACAAGAAATGTAAGAGATATAGACTTGTAAACACAGCTTACACGCAAAATTTGATGTGAGACACATTTTAAGGGCTATCAGCTTTTGGGTTCCATTGGAGCCCAGGGGTTACAGGAACCAAAATTACTTAATCAGCCCTTAAGATAATGCTATAAGGAAGCTAATGGCCAAATTTGAGTGTGCTAGGATAAGAAATGAAAGAGATATAGACTTGTAAACACAGCTTACACGCAAAATTTGATGTGAAACAGGATGCATTTTATAGGCTATCATAATTTGGGTTCCATGGGAGCTAGTTCAGCTAGGACAAGAAATGTAAGAGATATAGACCTGTAAACACAGCTTACACGCAAAATTTGATGTGAGATACATTTTAAGGGCTATCAGCTTTTGGGTTCCATGGGAGCCCAGGGGTTACAGGAACCAAAATTGCTTATGCAGCCCTTAACTCCTTGCTGGTAATCAATCCATTCCTTACCTAATCCATTCCCTACCTGTAATCAATCCATTCTCTACCTGTAATCAATCCATTCCCTACCTGTAATCAATTCATTCCTTACCTGTAATCAATTCCTTACCTGTAATCAATCCACTCCTTACCTGTAATTAATCCATTCCTTGCTGGTAATCAATCCATTCCTTACCTGTAATCAATCCATTCCCTACCTGTTATCAATCCATTTCTTACCTGTAATGTTGCATCCAAACCTGGACTTGTCAAGATTTGAGCCGAGGATCAGATATGCGATACATTTCCAATCGCAGGTCCGGCTGTCACTAAGGCGACTCAGAACCACGGGCCACATGTCCCGGTCTAGAAACCGTAACTGGTTGTAACAAGACATGAAGTTGTCACCTGTCAGGAAGACAACAGATAGTTGATAGCGTAGGCTCTTTAACAAGGAGGTAATATTGGCAATAAAAACAAGAAGCACCAATATGACTGGACATTAAACATTTTCACTGAAAAAAATCCATGTACAAAAGGGGTATAATTCAAGTAAAATACATGACAGAGTTATTGTTCATGTCATAAAGCACTGTGTAATGATAATGAACATGTGTGCCAAGTTTCAAAGCTTTCCGACAATTTGTTTTCGAGAAATGAGGAAAAATAACAAGAGGTCAATGACCTTGAAGCTCTACTGATTGATTTTGATTTCAGGAAGTAGTCGCTACAGACTTGTTTTTTGAAAATCTATTTTTAACCGTGGCGGCCATCTTGAATTTCCGGCCGACCTGAAATTTTGCTAGCATCAATTAGACATTAAGAGCAACATTCCTGTGAAGTTTCATGAAAATCCGTCAAGTAGTTTCATAGGAGTAGTCGCTACAAGTTTTCATTATATAACTCTATGTAAACAAAGATGGCCGCTGGTAGCCATGTTTAACGTCAAATCAAAAGAATTTTCGACAAGGACCAACATCATGTCATACTGATCATTTTAGAAAAAGTCCCATATCAATATCTCTTATAGTTTTGAAGAAGCAGTCGCTACAAACTTATTTATTTTAAATCTATTTTTAGCTGTGGCGGCCAATTAAAATTTCCGGCCGACCTGAAATTTTTCTAGGATCAACTAGACATCAAGAGCAACATTCCTGTGAAGTTTCATGAACATCCGTCAAGTAGTTTCAGAGAAGTAGTCGCTACAAGTTTTTACTATATAACTCTATGTAACCAAAGATGGCCACTGGCAGCCATGTTTAACGTCTAATCAAAATAATTTTCCACAAGGATCAACATCATGTCATGCTAATCATTTTAGAAAAAGTCACATATCAATATCACTTATAGTTTTCAAGAAGTAGTCGCTACAAACTTACTTTTTAAAAATCTATTTTTAGCTCTTGCGGCCATCTTGAATTTCTGGCAGATCTGAAATTTTGCTAGGATCAATTAGACATCAAGAGCAACATTCCTGTAAAGTTTAATGACAATCCGTCAAGTAGTTTCAGAGGAGTAGTCGCTACGAGTTTTTACTATATAACTCTATGTAAACAAAGATGGCCGCTGGCAGCCATGTTTAACGTTGAATCAAAACGATTTTTGACAAGGATCAACATCATGTCATGCTGATCATTTTAGAAAAAGTCCCATATCAATATCACTTATAGTTTTCAAGAAGTAGTCGCTACAAACTTGTTTTTTAAAACTCTATTTTTAGCTTTGACGGCCATCTTGGATTTCACATCAACATGAATTTTTGCTAGGATCAACTAGACTTTATGGGCAACATTTCTGTTAAGTTTCATGAATATCAATCCAGTAGTTTCAGAGGAGTTGTCGCTACAAATAAAAGTTTACGGATAGACGGACAGACGGACAGACGGACGACGGACGCCGCACCACGGCATAAGCTCTGCTGATCTCTGATCAGTAGAGCTAAAAACCAAAATGTCAAAATGCATAGACGGACGGACGGACAGACAAATGTGTATTAAGTGTCATTCACTAATGTTGCCATGGTTTGTATGTGACTAAAACTATCATTGAAGGTCATGAATACCACCCCCCCCCCCCCCCCCACCCCCCACCCCCACTTTTTTGATTCCAAGTCAAACAAAGTGCCATAATTCTGTAATAAATTAGACAATCAACAATGGGTGATGTAGAGGGACATAAGGTCATCAGTTGTTATGAGTATATGAAGTTTGGGAACAACCCATTCAAAACAGAGAAATGCTAGAAATAAAAATGTGTTATGCGACGATACGGGACAAAAGCGATACCACGGGACAAAAACGTGTTACACGATGGGATGTTAGAGACTACAGGATTCTGTCGCAGGATGGGTCGAGCAGGGTGAGATTGACAACTGAGATGTGTAGACTTTACAATATGCAGGATGGGTCGAGTAGGGTGAGATTGACAACTGAGATGTGTAGACTTTACAATATGCAGGATGGGTCGAGTAGGGTGAGATTGACAACTGAGATGTGTAGACTTTACAATATGCTAGATGGGTCGAGTAGGGTGAGATTGACAACTGAGATGTGTAGACTTTACAATATGCAGGATGGGTCGAGTAGGGTGAGATTGACAACTGAGATGTCAGGGGTCGAATTTCACTCTTACGGACTCGCAAAATGCGAGTTGATTTTTCAGATTGCTACTGAAAATTTAGAGCACTTGCTTTTTTCTGCGAGTAGAAATAAATAGCACACACTTGATTGAATATCACCCTAGACAGACTGACAGAACCAACAAATGGTCCGACAACATAATATGTAGTCAAACCTCTCTCCAATTCCACGATTATTTGCGTAACTTCATTGTCAAACGAAAATAAGTAAATGCAGTCTGTATCAGATTGACGCTTATCCAGTAAACAAGACTAGTGCAAGCGTCTATACGTAATGAATCGATATCAACTTCCGGTAAGATAACTCGGGACTTTACACAATCAATTATCATGGCAGAATCGTCTGCTCGCAAAATCACTTCATTTTCCAAAAGACAAAATGACGTCACGAGATGGAGTCGAGCGAACGCGGAGAAAGGTAAGGTTCACAATTCATAGTTTCATACAGGAAAATAACCTTATCATCAACACAATAATCAATAATAAATTATAACAAACAAATGAAACAGTACAGTAAAGTGACAGTCTAGTATATAGTCAGTTATCACATAATAAACGTCTGACATATACTAAAACACTATTTTGAAACAGAATTTACATCCCGTTATTACTTGAATAAAAATGCTAGTGAGAACCAATTTTAGCTAGTAGATTTTTTAGTCACTGGATATTTTTAGCTAGTGGCTAAATTTGTAAAATTCGACCCCTGGATGTGTAGACTTTACAATATGCAGGATGGGTCGAGCAGGGTGAAATTGACAACTGAGATGTGTAGACTTTACAATATGCAGGATGGGTCGAGTAGGGTGAGATTGACAACTGAGATGTGTAGACTTTACAATATGCAGGATGGGTCGAGTAGGGTGAGATTGACAACTGAGATGTGTAGACTTTACAATATGCAGGATCGGTCGAGCAGGGTGAAATTGACAACTGAGATGTGTAGACTTTACAATATGCAGGATGGGTCGAGCAGGGTGAGATTGACAACTGAGATGTGTAGACTTTACAATATGCAGGATGGGTCGAGTAGGGTGAGATTGACAACTGAGATGTGTAGACTTTACAATATGCAGGATGGGTCAAGCAGGGTGAGATTGACAACTGAGATGTGTAGACTTTACAATATGCAGGATGGGTCAAGTAGGGTGAGATTGACAACTGAGATGTGTACACTTTACAATATGCAGGATGGGTCGAGTAGGGTGAGATTGACAACTGAGATGTGTAGACTTTACAATATGCAGGATGGGTCGAGTAGGGTGAGATTGACAACTGAGATGTGTAGACTTTACAATATGCAGGATGGGTCAAGCAGGGTGAGATTGACAACTGAGATGTGTAGACTTTACAATATGCAGGATGGGTCAAGCAGGGTGAGATTGACAACTGAGATGTGTAGACTTTACAATATGCAGGATGGGTCGAGTAGGGTGAGATTGACAACTGAGATGTGTAGACTTTACAATATGCAGGATGGGTCGAGTAGGGTGAGATTGACAACTGAGATGTGTAGACTTTACAATATGCAGGATGGGTCGAGTAGGGTGAGATTGACAACTGAGATGTGTAGAATTTACAATATGCAGGATGGGTCGAGTAGGGTGAGATTGACAACTGAGATGTGTAGACTTTACAATATGCAGGATGGGTCGAGCAGGGTGAGATTGACAACTGAGATGTGTAGACTTTACAATATGCAGGATGGGTCAAGCAGGGTGAGATTGACAACTGAGATGTGTAGACTTTACAATATGCAGGATGGGTCGAGTAGGGTGAGATTGACAACTGAGATGTGTAGACTTTACAATATGCAGGATGGGTCGAGTAGGGTGAGATTGACAACTGAGATGTGTAGACTTTACAATATGCAGGATGGGTCGAGCAGGGTGAAATTGACAACTGAGATGTGTACACTTTACAATATGCAGGATGGGTCAAGCAGGGTGAGATTGACAACTGAGATGTGTAGACTTTACAATATGCAGGATGGGTCAAGCAGGGTGAGATTGACAACTGAGATGTGTAGACTTTACAATATGCAGGATGGGTCAAGCAGGGTGAGATTGACAACTGAGATGTGTACACTTTACAATATGCAGGACGGGTCAAGCAGGGTGAGATTGACAACTGAGATGTGTAGACTTTACAATATTTAATTACTGTAAAGTGTACACATCTCAGTTGTCAATCTCACCCTGCTCGACCCATCCTGCGACATTTGGTGTCAGAAGTGGGATTGACAGCTATAGGTGTACACTAAATATTGTATTTGTGTATCTGTGTACGCGCGTCAATTTATTTGATTCTCACATGTTAGTATATATTTTGTAGATTCACTTGTATCGTGGTGGAGGTTGGCGAAGATCTGGATGACAAGTGGTTGCTTAGGTACCGGAGTGCGTTGTTGATGCATCCTGCCCCATGAGTCAGTGATGGTCACTGTCGTGGGAGTATCAGCAGAGGGTAACTTGGTGATAAATTAAATTCATGCAACAGTAATGACTGTTCAAAAGATCATGTCATTATAGGCAACCAATCGTTTGTCTATTGAATAGATTAAACAATTGCATTGCATATATTTTATGTGTGCAGTAAACAGTACCGTATGTACATTTTGCCGAAGCAGTATGTAGGTTATTTGAAGTTATAGGCAAATCATATCTGTATAGTTTATTAGGTGGGTGTTATAAGTGCTATAAGGTCATTTGGTCGGTCTCGGGAGGGAGATTAGGGTCCATTAGGTACTATGGCAAGTTTAAATGAACTTATTGAGCAGAGCAGAGCCCTAGGTTATGAAGGCAATGATCTAAGAGAATTTTTGAGAGATCAACAAACCAATCTAAGAAATAAACAAGCAGCATTACGACAGCAAGAAAAAGAGGAATGTGACCATACGTTAGAGAAGGAGAAAGCGCAGATAGAGTTAAGGTTAGTAGAAGAAAAGGCTCAGCATGAATTAAAGCTTAAACAGCTAGAGCACAAATATAAGATGGAGCTGTTAGACAAACAGACAGAATTGACAGAAAAGGGTGCGGCGTTAAGTACAGTAGATAAAGGGTTCACCCATCCTAAAAGTCCTAAGATTCCGGCCTTTGAGGATGGAAGAGATGAGATGGACAGTTATCTGAGACGTTTCGAGAGATATGCAGTAGCCCAACACTGGAAGCCAGAGGTGTGGGCAATCAACTTGAGTGCGTTACTCAAAGGTAAGGCGTTGGACGTATATGCACTTATGCCAGCAGACCAGGCACTCGATTATGAGGCTCTTAAGCCGGTGCTACTGAAAAGATATGATTTAACAGAGGACGGATTTAAAACTAAATTTAGATGCTCTAAACCAGAAATTGGTGAAAACTTTATGCAATTTGCTGTGAGACTAAGTAGTTATTTTCAAAGATGGATAGAAATGGCAAAAATTGAGAACACTTACGAGGCACTGTACGATTTAATATGCTTTTACTAGAACGAACCCCGAAGTCCATAGAGGAGATGTCAGGTCTGGCAGACAAGTATAGTGAAGCAAGATTTACAAGTGCCACGAGTCTTATGACAGGTAAGTGTGAAACCTACTTACCAAGATAAGGATCAACTGAAGAAACCAGAGGTAGGTAGAAAAATTGGGCACTCTGTGACTAATTATCCGAAATTCTCAGAAGAAATGTTACAGGAGTGCAAAACTTGGACACATTGCAGCAGAATGTCCTCCGCAAGGTAGAGTAGGGGCTGTAGGTACAAGTTTATCACCCAGGAGATGAGTGAGGTTTGAAGGCTCATCTGAAACCCATAGGAAACAGGAGAGCAGCAAGGAGAGAGAAACTGCACCCAAGGTTCATTGTTCAAGGATACGTTGATCAATACCGTGAGTAGTGACGTATCGATGACGGTAACGGCGGCCAGCCGAAGCATACCTAGCGTAAGTATGCCAGTGTCAGCAGGGTTTGTAGAGGGTAAGCCGGTTACCGTATTGAGGGATAAGGGTTGTAGTGGAATAGTGGTGAAGAGAAGCCTCGTGCAAGAAGTTGGGTTAGGTGGTGAGTGTTAAACTATTATATTAGTAGATGGCACTAAGGTAAACGCACCGGTGGCTGAAATTAAAATAGATATGCCATACCTTAGAGGTTAGTAAAGCATGGTGCTTAGAAGACCCACTGTATAACTTTATTATCGGGAACGTACAGGGAGCACGAGATCCAGGAAATCCGGATCCTGAATGGGAGGTAGTGGCAGCGGTTGAAATAAGGCAACAAGCCAAAGACAAAGGTAAGCCGTATGCGAAATTGAAAGTGCCAGAAATAGTGACAGACGAAATTTCCCCTGAAGACATTCACACTGCCCAACAAGAGGATACAACACTAGCTAAGATTAGACAGTTGGTAGAGAGTGGTGAAAACTCATCAGACAATGGAAAGACGAGTTTTTTAGTAAAAATGGCACAATATATCGATAGTTTAAGACACTAACCATAGAACAGGGCAATGTATATGTTTGGGTAGTAGTTCCCAAGAAATATAGAAACATTGTTATGAAACTGGCACATGAATCCATAATGGCAGGACATTTGGCTATGAAGAAAACGGTAATGAGAGTGTTGTCGATATTCTATTGGCCAGGTGTGCAAGCTGACACAAAACGATATTGCCAGTCTTGTGATATCTGCCAGAGGATGACTCCAAAAGGTAAGACTACGAAAGTACCTTTGGAGAAAATGCCTCCCATAGATTCAAAAAGGAAGCAGTTGACCTGGTTGGTCCAATTCATCCTATTACAGACAAAGGTAATCGGTATATCCTTACCTTAGTGGATTACGCAACTCATTACCTGGAGGCAACAGCCTTACCAATTATTGAGACAGAGTTGCAGAGGTGCTGGTAGATATTTTTTATCGAGTTGGGATTCCGATAGAAATGTTGACCGACATGAGGTCTCAGTTTATGCTGCATTAATGTCAGAGGAAAGTAGACAACCACCCCAGACCACCCCATACCACCCCATGGAACGCTGTAACAGATGTGGAAGAGAATGTGTCATGAGAGACCAAAAGATTGGGACAAGTTTTTGAATGCGGCTTTGTTCGCATTTCATGAAGTACCACATGAGAGTTTGTGCTTTTTGCCCTTTGAGTTAGTTTATGGATGGCCAGTCCGAGGACCCATGGCTATTTTGAAAGAGCTATGGGCTAATGAGATCGAGGACTCCCAGGTAAAATCACCATACCGGTATGTTATTGATTTAAGAGAGAAGGTAGACAATGTGTAGGTTAGCGAGAGAAAATCGAGAAAGCGTCCACGAGGCAGCGGGTACATATATAACATGAAGGCAAGAGAGCGAAACATGAAGGTAGGTGACAAGGTCTTGGTGCTGTTACCAACAGATACAAATAAACTGCTAATGCACTGAAAAGGTCCGTTTCCTATTGTGGAGAAGTTAGGAAGAGTGGATTACAGAATCCTCATGAAAGGTAAGATCAAATCATTTCATGCGAATCTATTGAAATGATACATCGAGAGACCAGAAGAAGAACAGGTAGCAGTAGCAGTGGTAGACTTAGAAGTGGAGGAAGATGTTCAATGTGAAATCGTTGGATCACCGACAATTCAGAGGAAGGAGGGACCAGATGAAGTAGATTTTAACACAGAGTTAACTGCGAAACAAACCCAAGAGGTAAAGGCTCTTTTACATCAGTTCTCAGATTTTCTGTCCGATGTTCCAGGGCTTACCAATATATTGGAACATAAAATACACACGGTGACAGAAACCCCTGTAAGAGTGAAACGTCATCCATTGCCATATGCCACGGTAGATATTGTCAACGATGAAGTGACACATATGCTAAAGCAAGGGTTTATACAGCCGTCAAATAGTCCATATTGCTCCACTACGGTTCTGATAAAGAAAAAGGATGGCAGTACCCGATTTTGTATTGACCTGAGATCGGTTAACAGTATCACAGTCTTCGATGCCGAACCTATGTCTAACGCAGAGCAGATTTTTGCTAAGTTAGCAAGTCATAAGATTAATCAAGGTTAGACTTATCAAAAGGATACTAGCAGGTTCACTTAGAAGAGTCGTCCAAATGTAAAGCCACTTTTCTGACGACAAAGGGGCTATTTGAGTTTTGTGTTATGGCGTTTGAATTAGTTACAGCTCCAGCAACTTTCAGTAGATTAATGCGGGCGATGTTAAAAGATATGCAGAACATTGATAACTTTGTAGATGATATCTCATTATCTTTACAATGACATTCGAACACCATATGCAAGTATTGCATGAGTTATTAGTTAGGTTAAGACAAGCAAACCCGACAGCTAAGCCAAGCAAATGTTCCGTCGCTTACCGATCCACTGAGTGTTTAGGACTCTGTTGGCGATGAGAGATTGAAACCCCATCTAGACAAGGTAAGAGTGATCATGGAGGCGGAAAGACCACAAACAAAAAAGCAGGTAAGATCGTTCTTAGGACTGATTGGCTTTTATCGTAAGTTTGTGCCTAATTTTTCACAGATCGTGTTATCTCTAACCGATCTTACCAAGACAGGAGAACCACATAAGGAGAAATGGAGTCCTGCACACGAGAATAAGTTTGTGGCTTTGAAAAAAGCACTAACGGTAAGGCCCATTTTGAAATTACCAAATATGTCGAAACCATTATTTTGTGTTACAGACAGATGTGTCAGAGCGAGGAATTGGCGCAGTATTGTTCCAAGAGGAAATGGGTCATAAGTTACCAGTTGCATATGCGAGTAGGAAGCTGAAAAAGAGTGAGGTAAATTATGCTACCATTGAAAAGGAGTGTTTGGCGATTGTATGGGCGGTGCAGAAGTTCTGTAGGTTCTTGTACGGCCAGAAATTCCTGCTGGAAACCGACCACCAACCCTTGGTATATCTTTATAAGAGCAAGGTTGCTAATGCCAGACTGATGCGATGGGCCTTAACTCTTCAGCCGTTCAGGTTTGGAATAGTTGCAATAAAAGGCAGTGACAATGTGGGGGCAGACTACTAAAGTCGACTTTAAAATATGACACTTTTAATGTGGTTAACAAAGTACTACGTACTTCTTTCCAAGGGGACAAATTGTCACATTACAAGTTGATGTCTTACATGTCCGATGACGATCTCTGGTCTTAACTGAGGGCAAGTAAACATGACTGTAAATTGACATCTTAATTTTATGTTTTATCTTGGTTTTAAACAATAATAGTTCTTATATGGTTTTAATATGGGAAAACGTCCCTCTAATAGGGTAGTGCATGACTACCTGTAAATTGTCCAAGTATACACGTACATTTACCCAGTCACTGTCCAGTGTAATTGCTAAAGACTATTGTGTTACGGTATATGATTTTAGGTGAGTGTGTTGAGAGAAAATTAGTATTGTGGTCAGTGGTTAGATGACTGTCAGAGCGTGAACACCTGTTTTGTAAAGAGCTTCTATTTATCAAGAAATAGATTGATTTTGGCTCTTAGAAAAGTTATTTTAAATTTGCAATACTTTGCTGATACATAGGCGACAGGATCATGGACTTTTGGGGTAGGTTGTATTTACTTATTTGTAATGCTTGAACTTGCAAATGGCCTAAGAGATTACTTGACTAAATTAGTAAGATGTATGATATTAATGCATGTTATAACTATGTTGCAATATATTAACGATAGGGTTACATAATAACCAATAATATCAGTATCATGACTTTATATAGCTATTATGTCAGTAGGCAGGTATTAGCGTCTATGTATTATGTGGCACTTGACATAACCGGAGTTGGCTCCCATGAGCGGTGTATTTCATAAAAAGTTACACACAGAAATGAAAGTTAGCTCACATGAGCGATGGTACAATTATTGTTCACACATTGATTGTTAAGTTAATAAACTGAGTTGCTCTTTTGAGCAGTGTTGCAATTAATAGTCACACTATTGAATTGTGGATAGAATATGTTTCTATACAATGATATGATTTTGCCAGGTTGAGGCTGGAGACCTAGAGGCAACCCGGAGGAGTGGAGTGGTGACGTGGCACCCATCTTGGTTATCACCCGTCTTGTATATCAACGCTATGTCAAGATAGTTGAGGGAACACTGGTCATGATCAACGAGGAATGCTGTCTTGTACGTGTTGATGGAACGTCGGACATCGGTAGATGGAGAAAGACAAAGCAGTTGGTTTACGCGATGCAGACAAGCTCGACGAGCGATCAAATAAGGAGATAAGTGATAAATGATATAACTGATATGTGCGGATAGCGATATGTTATATAGATATATAGATATATCTCATGGATATGTGAGTGTTGAGTGCTGAGTGTTGGGATCAGTGCGCAACCATTATACGAGCACTCCAATAAACCTGTGACAGAACTCTTAGGACAGTGTAATTAATTGTTGTCGTGATTATAGATCAAGTTGTGAATATAGATTGAATTTTAAATGCATTTTAATAAAATATTACACCTACTATAATTAAATAAAGTAAAGTGTACACATCTCAGTTGTCAATCTCACCCTGCTCGACCCATCCTGAGACAGATTCTTATTCACTTTGAGAAAGCAGGGGTATAAATATTTGCATCTGAACAGGCTCTTTAGCCTATTGAAATATTGAATAAAGAGTTATCTAAAAAGGGACCATTTTTAAAATAGACATAGAACTTACTCGGAATCTGTTTCAGCAACATGAGGGCCTCCATCAGGAAGTTGAACTTGACGTCTGTTGCGACAGAAGACTTGACATAACCGTCCATGTACGCGGAGAAGGCGTCGTCGAAGTTACCCATGTAGTACAGAACCTTGGCTTTCCACCAGTGGCCCTGATATAAATACAAAATATCCAGAAAGTTAGATCAAACAAAAACTCTTGTCAGTCTGAATTAAAAGTCTCCCTAATAGCCCATCTGAAGTCTTGCTAGAAGATCCCAAAGTACATTAAGAACAAAGCCTTCCCTGCAAGCTAGTATATAGACGATCTTACATGTGTGCCTTTATTTAGAACAGAGCCTTCCCTGCTAGCTAATATACAGAGTATCCTACATGAGTGCCTGTATTCAGAACAGAGCCTTCCCAGCGAGCAAGTATACAGAGGATCTTACATGAGTGCCTGTATTTAGAACAGAGCCTTCCCTGCGAGCTAGTAGGATCTTACATGAATACCTGTATTTAGAACAGAGCCTTCCCTGCGAGCTAGTATATAGAGGATCTTACATGAGTGCCTGTATTTAGAACAGTGCCTTCCCTGCAAGCTAGTATATAGACGATCTTACATGAGTAAGCGAGCTAGTATATAGAGGATCTTACATGAGTGCCTGTATTTAGAACAGAGCCTTCCCTGCAAGCTCGTATATAGACGATCTTACATTAGTGCCTGTATTTAGCACAGAGCTTTCCCTGCAATCTAGTATATATAGGACCTTACATGAGTGCCTGTATTTAGCAGAGCCTTCCCTGCAAGGTAATATACATAGGATCTTACACGAGAGCCTGTATTTAGAACAGAGCCTTCCCTGCAAAGTAGTATATAGAGGATCTTACATGAGTGCCTGTATTTAGAACATAGCCTTCCCTGCAACCTCGTATATAGAGGATCTTACATGAGTGCCTGTATTTAGAACAGAGCCTTCCCTGCAAGCTAGTATATAAAGGATCTTACATGAGTGCCTGTATTTAGAACAGAGCCTTCCCTGTAAGCTAGTATATAAGGCCACAAAAAAATAATTATCTGGTTCTCAGGCCACTTTTTCTGAGAAGAGATGCGGGCGGGCGCATTTTTTTTACAATTTTACAACAAACACGCGGGCGATTTTTTTTTTATCCAAACTTTTAATTCCAATACATGTTTTGATGCAAAATATCTCGAAACACATGTGCAATAACCAGTTGGATCAGCTCATCTCTATTGTCGATCATTACCTTATCATTTCTTCCTGACTTATGCTTCTTTCAATCACAATAAGTCCGTATATTTGTATTAGATCACTAATGAACTATTGCATGTTGTTGTGAGACTGTCGATTAGACGCTTGAATAAATCGCCTGTTCTGTAGCACCTACTAGTTCCAAGCGTCTCAAGCGTCACAAGCTAGCGAGCAGAGCGGCAGATAGTCGGCCGCGCACCAGTCTAACCACAAGGGGATTCCCCTGAGGTAGTTGCATGTAAAAACCGGAACGAACTTGGATGCGGAACTTTTTTTTCGAAATTTCGGTAGCGCATTTCCAATTTTTATTTTATTACTTTTGAGATAAAATCGGCAATGCAGCATCAAAAAAAGACATGCGGGCGGACCTGAGAACCAGGTAATTAATTTTTTATGGCCTAAAGGATCTTACATGAGTGCATGTTTAATATTGAATTTTTTAAACAATTTTGAAAAAATTATGTGATGCAAGGCTTTTCTGAGCATCATATTAATTTTATCCGAGTTTAATATATTCAATATTGAACAGGCATGAATGTCACATTAATGTGAGGTTCTATTCATCACATTCTCCAAGAAAGCCTCATAAGGAGCATTTATATTGTACCTGCCTATATATATAACGTTGTCATATGATAACGTTGTATGTTTGTATGATGATGTTACATGTCGACTGGATCTTCTCCGTATAACATCGAATAAAGTAACTACCTCGCCATTTCAGTATTTCGGTATTTTAAACGGTTACGGATATTGACGAGTCAATTCCGATGTACACGGAGCTCAACGGAAAAGACCGAATGATTATTCAGCCTTCATTAGCATATATATTCCACTAGTGTAATGATAAATATATCATGGCTTTATTACACTCCCACATGGCAAGTTATGTACATTATAAACATGGCCTGATAGTCTGAAGGCAGTGGGCAAAAAGGATAAACAAAATACAGTACATTTGTGACAAGGGAAAACTACCTTATGCCAGGTGCTGTCACAATTTGTTGCGGCGATGGCATTTGTCAGAACCTCATTGTGGTCCTCCAGAGTATAGAAGACGTTGGCTCGGTTACTATACAAGATGGCCGCCTCCTTGTACAACTTCTTGGACTGCTCAGATAGCTGTATGGCCTCGCTGTACAGTTTCAGTGCTAGTTGGTGGTTGCCGAACTTTTGCTCGGCATTTCCGCGAGCTTTCAACGATTCGAGTTCTTTTCTTAGCTCTTCCACTGTAATAAAACATTGTCAAAACAGAAAGTGTGGATATCTATTTTTGGAAATATTCAAAAAGTTGTAATGACAAGTTTTAATGTATACAAAATGTATGCATTATTAAAGTAGTGATACCTTGAAAAGTTCCTTTCTTATATGATTCAGTATATGAAGGAATATTTGATGTGTATAGTGGCACTTTTTGTGTTATTCAGAGATCACTCTAATGGTCAGTTTTGCTTTCTCTCAAACTTTCCAAATCAGCATCGAGTTTTTTAATGACCTGTTTGTTGGTTATTGTAATAACAATATTTATCACATAACGTCCCTTGTTAGCAGTGTTGAACACCCATTTATTATTCTATTGTATGACACATATTTAATGTGAACTCGTTTAAGAGCCTCTGTTCGACTTATTTGCTAAGACAGCATAGCATACTCAACGTTAGAACAGAATTACACAAAGACCAGTAACAGGAATATTGCACTTTTCATTCACATGTTTTTACATGTTTTATGATCAAACAGTCAAAACGGCCTCCCCCTCCACCTCCCCCCCTCTCTCTTCAGGTAAATTTAAATGGAATAGCCCTAAGTCGTGGATACAGACCCAGTTGCATTCAAATACCCCAAAAATGCATTCCGTTTGCGTTTCATTTGCGTTCTGTTTGCGCTCCGTTTGCATTCCGTTTGCATTTCATTTTTATGAATGCATTTTTTAAAATGCAAATCATTTGCGTTTTTGAATGCATTCAGCGTTTACAAACGAAAATATGCGTTCATTTAAATGCACGAAACGAACGCAACATAATGTGTGCGTTTAAATGCGCAAACGGTGAAAATGCATTTGCGTTCGTTCGTTCAGCGTTTACCAATCGCAACATTTCTGACGATTAAACTATGCATGGTATCCACTCTTGCGGTTCTTACCACGAGTCGGCGACTAATGTTTGTGATCATATTGAAGAATGTATCCTTTGGTTGACATTATTTGATGGTGCACATTGATGATTCTGTTTTCTTCCGGGTTTATGTTATTTTCAACAAAAATTTAACATACTTGACACTATATAAAAATATGCCGTCTGATTTTACCAACATTATTTCAGTTTTATAATGAAATAATATAAAATGTGTGCTACACAATAAATACATTTCCTATTTTAAATCGGTAAAAATGAAAGTGTGTAATCGTGCTTAAAAAAACACCATTTACACAGTGTATTTCTTTATATTAAGTTACTGCACAACTCACTTCGTTTAAATCGAGACTTCAATTATGTTCTCAAAAGGATAATATTGAAAGTTATCCGAAATGGCAAAATGCATTTGCGTTCGTTTCGTTCGTTTCGTTACGTTCGTTTCGTTCGTTCCGTTCGTTTTGAGTTTTAAAAAATGCACTCATCGTTCGTTCCGTTCGTTTTCAGCATTTAGCGTTTTAAAAAATGCATTCATCGTTCGTTTTTTAAAACGCTGAATGCTGAAAACGAACGAAACGAATGCAAAGAACGAAATGCATTTTTAAAATATAGATCGTGCAACGTTTATTCTGCGTTCGTTCTGCGTTCATTCTGCGTTTATTTTTCGTTCCTTCAGCGTTCGTTCTGCATTTATTTGGGGTACTTGAACGCAACTGGGTCTGTAGTAGTGTTGGGAATCGGTGGAAAATTTGTGACCGATCATCCCAATTTTTAACCAACCGATGATCGATCATTAATCGAATAAACATGGCTTCCATATAACCATTGTTAGCCTTTTTTAAACTATAATCAAGTAAAGAAACACATTTCAAGTACATTCTGGTCATTAAGCAATTGAATGAAACAAACCAAGCATTTATTTAAAGTATAAATTGTGATACCCCTTTAGAGACATATGATTCTTGTTGCAAAATCAAAACTTATTTCATTCTCTTGTACATTTTAGTAAAAGAGAATGAAATAAGTTATAATTTTGCAACAAGCGAGTAAACTCGATCATGACAAATTTGTAATCGATTAATCAGAAAAAAGGCTTAACTGACCGATGCTCGATCAAATTGATTAATCTGAACAGCACTAGTGGTAGTGTTGCATATTCTATGCTCCCTTCCATTCAATTAATGGTGAAGATTTCTCTTCAAAGCCTCTATCCTATACGAAAGCTATATTTCCATACCTGACTTGCCAGCGTACAACAGTTTCTTAAAGGCCCCCTCACTGGGTGACAGATAGTCTATGGGTCGTTTGTTGAGTTTGTCCCTGATGTTCGCGTCACACTGATGCTCGAGGAGTAGGTCCATGATGGCCTCACCGTTACTCGTGCTAGCGCATCCTGACATCACTAGCACGTGCAGCGCCGTGTGTCCATCTGAATCTTGGGAATTCTTCTTGGAGACGTCATCACTGTATTCCTCTAACATACAATCCAGCAGCTCTAAGTTGGCTGAAAATGAAGTAATTTTATTTATTTTTTCCAACAGAACAAAATTCAAATTCGACCACGGAGGTGCTACCATGAAATATGAAGCCGGCCCTGTGAGTTTTAAGGATGGACTGAATGTGATGAACTTTGGAAACTGTCAATTATTTCCAACTACAATGTGCCAGGGATTTTTCTAGGTCTTTTTTTTTTTTTTTTAATTATTTATCCCTATTTGATCATATAATTATGTATTGCATTATTGTATACAAGAACTTGATTTTGTAACTATTCCAAACATGGTTTGTTGTAATAAAGATCCATTATGCGTTTTCTTATTTTTCCATGATTTTTTAAGTTTAATGTGTTTTTGCCCCCAATCCAAATGGCCCCTGGCCCCAGTTTCAAAAAAGTAGAAAATCCCTGTGTGTTTGTCACTACAAGGTGGTTTGAATGAAAATACAAGTTTATAATGAGACTTTCAAGAAATATTTCAATATCACAAATTCAAGGGACACACAGCAATCTTGATTTTTTAAACTCGCAGCGTAAAGGAATTGTTTTGCATACTACTTTACAATGGTTATATTGCGCCAATAATATATTTAAACTTAAAGAAAACAAACTCCCAGATGTTATATGTTTAATAGCCTTTGAGTCCATTGTAAACCCAGATCAGCATGAGAGTAACGTGCAGGCTGATAAGGACTTACAATGGCTGCTGATCTGTCATTTCCCCCAAAACACCCCTTTGTCACATAAATGGAATGGTCTTAATTCAAAGAAAGAACAGTCAATTATGTATATGTAGGGTGTTAAGGGTTAATGCTTGATAAAACTATCATGAGCCTCTTTAAGATGTAAATACTATAATGTGAAACGGAATAGAACCTGTTCGCAGTGCTATATTCACTCCAACATGAAGCGTAGGTTTTCGATGCTTTTGTCCTATCTCGTCTACAGAAGCGCCCTGCTTAATCAGGGATATGGCCAGACTGATTCCCCAATTTTTCAAAGCACCGTCCCCCAGTGTCTCCAGCATGGACCCCACGCTTACACAACTGCACGACCAGATTCCCTGCCCAATGTTTTTCAGCTCACTCCGGGGACCGCTGTAATTATATAAACACAGTCATTTCTGATAAAGAGCAATGTATAGACAAGACACACCTTAAAGGAGCAAATGCTTGATTGCAAACTGAAGCTAATACAGTAAACTCTCGCTTATCCGAACTACTACCGAGCTAATCCACATCGCCCTCTAATCCAAACGACTTGTGTCCGCCCTTTTTTCTCCCTTATATAAGTACATACAGGAAACCCCCGGTTATCTGGTCCCCCACTTTTCCGAATTCTAAAACCAACCAATCAATTTTCTACCTAAATCAAGACAATAATCCGGTTATTGTTTGCGTGATCACCCAACGCTGCGGTAATAGCTTGATTAACGGAGATGAGAAAATATCGCCACCGATAATTGCATGAATGTTTGAAGTAAGTGGGAAAGAGTGTTTTATACGAAAAAGTATATTGTATTAAGTTAAGTAACTGGCTGCATTGAATAAAAGATTTAACTAAACATGTTGAATCTGTTAGGAAAAGAAACAAGAGGCCCAAGAGGGTCTGTTGCTCTACTGGTTATATGGAGTCTTTGATGGGAACACGACAACAACATGCACAACTAGGCTTGGTACTGATCATTCCTGCCAAGTTTCACTAAAATCCAGCCAGCCAAAATGGTCTGGATAAAGTTTGTGTATATTAGGCCATAACTCATTCAACCAGAACACAGCGATGATAAGTGCAACTAGGCTTGCTGCCAAAATTCGAGACTAGTCTGGATAAAGTTTGTTTATCAAAACCTTTAATGGGCTATAACTCCGCAAAAATCATCCAACCGGGAAACGGCGATGACATGCACAACTAGGCCTGGTACTGATCATCCCTGCAAAGTTTCACTGAAATCCAGTCAGGGGTTGAGGAGAACGTAGTCCGTACAAATTTTGTGTATTAAAACCTTTAAAGGGTTCAAGAGAACTAGTCCAGATAGTTTGTGTAGTAAAACCTTTAAAGGGCCATAACTCAGCCAAAAATCATTCAAGCGGAATATAGTGATGATATGCACCACTAGGCCTGGTACTGATCATCCTGCAAAGTTTCGCTGAAATCCGGCTAGGGGTTCAGGAAAAAAGTCCGGACAAAGTGTGTGTATTAAAACCTTTAAAGGGCCATAATTCTGCCAAAAATCATTCAACTGGAACACGGTGATGATATACATAACTAGATTTGGTACTGATCATCCCTGCCAAGTTTCATTAAGATCTGTCGAAATGAAAGCCCTATCGTATTAATGAGGCAAAATACAGCATTTTTAACTAAATCAAGGGCCGTAACTCCTGTGTTACTAAACGATTTTGCAGCTTATATTGATATTAACAATCTGTGCAAGTTTGGTAAAGATCAAATAATAAACGAAGGTGCTAGTGTTCACAAAGCAGAATATAGCTTTTTTCAGAAAAACAAGGGCCATAACTCTGCTGTTACTAATCCCATTAGATTGGTTTTCAAACCTGTCCGAGCTTTCATTGATATTAACAAACAGTGCAAGTTTGGTAAAGATCAAATAATAAATGAAGGGCAGAATATGGCATTTTTCAGCAAATCAAGGGCCATAATTCCGATGTTACTGATCCGATTTGACTGGTTTTTAAAATAGTCCGAGCTTTCATTGATATTAACTACCTGTGCAAATTTGGTAAAGATCAAATAATAAATGAAGGTGCTAGAGTGTTCACAAGGCAGAAAATGGCATTTTTCAGAGGGGAAAAAGGGTCGTTATGGTGTTACTGACCCAATTTAGCCGATTTTCGAACTTGTCCAAGCGGGAAAAAGGGTCGTTATGGTGTTACTGACCCAATTTAGCTGATTTTCGAACTTGTCCAAGCTTTCATTGATATTAACAATCTGTGCAAGTTTGGTAAAAGATCAAATAATAAACGAAGGTGCTACAGTGTTCACAAGGCTTAATATGGCATTTTTCAGAAAACCAAGGGCCACAAATCCGGTGAAATTAATCTGATCTGGCTGGTTTTCAAACTTGTCTGAGCTTTCATTGATATAAAGACACTGGCAAAGTTTCGTAAAGATCCAATTAATAATGAAGGCCCTAGAGTGTTCACAGGGTAAAAGTTAACGGACGGTCGGACAACTCATCCTAAAAACACGCAAAGTTTTTTCAGTGAATTGTGCTTTACTTAAGAAATAATAAATAAGTACCTATGTTTTATCGGTGAATAAAACACAGTTAGGAGTTCGGATGCGTAGTAATTAAATCACTGGTGCGTTAGCACGAGTGATTTAATTTCTCGCATACGAACGACTAACTGTATTTTATTCACCGATAAAATACAGGTCCGTATTTATTATTTCGATTCTAACACAACAATGACCCCATTATTTACGCTATTGTTGGGGCACTATATATTATCTCGGAGGTCAAGG
This sequence comes from Cyrtodaria siliqua, assembly GCA_037043455.1. Taxonomy (NCBI): domain Eukaryota; kingdom Metazoa; phylum Mollusca; class Bivalvia; order Adapedonta; family Hiatellidae; genus Cyrtodaria; species Cyrtodaria siliqua. The sequence goes on along the minus strand of JAWPHD010005321.1, from coordinate 54,551 downwards.
AATCAGGCTGCTATGTTTACAGGCTGTTCCATTGGACTCCCCCGTATGCAAAGTTCTGCGTTTCAATGCACTTGTTTTCACGTGACAAACAATTAAGTCATTGCTTAAGCATATAGCTTGCGCTGTATGACGTCAAACGTTCTCACCTTGTTCAAGATGCTTATTAATGTTATATGTACTGATGCATATGATGGGTTTATATCGGGGGTGTGCACGGTTTTGGAGCATGGCAAGTTTGTTGTAATTAACTTTTCATTAAAATTACTGTTGAGTTTGTCTTCGTGACGTATATTTACCAAGTGACGTCATGTAACGTGGCGCTTCCAACGGATAAAATATACGCCGGGAATTAATGGAACAGCTGTATTTTATCGTAGAATAACATACAACTGTCTCTCTTCTTTGTGTATATGAAAGACTGTGGAGGTCGTGTTAGAATGATGCTTAATTCTTTCGCTGGACCATCAAAGGCTTTTGATAATTAACAACTTTGTTTTATATAAATGTTTGTGTGCTATATCATATTTAATGTAATAAAACTATTTTATTATCATACATTAGTATCTCAAACCTAATTCTTTAATGTGTTCATAATGGTAAGCAATGCAACCAAATAAATATGATGAAAACATCCTGATAATGTACAATATCTATGATATGACTGAAAGTTTGAATGTAAAATAGTATTCCGGACACCCCGCAAATCAGGACAAAAATGTCAGTCCCATGATCGTCCGGATTAGGGAGAGTTTACTGTAGATGTCATTAGCCAAATGAAGGTCTCACACCAGAATTAATTTTCCCAAAGGGTGGCTGTAAAGCCTTTTCAACATCTGAGCTTCAAAACTGGGCAGCAGACATTGTTGCTGGTTAATATCTTCAGTATAACCACAACCAGTAATTTAAAACAATACAAGAAATGTCACAGTAATGCCCCCGAAGTGACCTTTGACCTCTAAGTGTGACCTTGACCTTGGAGCCACAGACTTGGATTTTGTGCGCGACACGTCGTCTGGTTGTGGCGAGGACTTGTGCCAAGTTATTTGAAAATCCGTCCAAGAATGCCAGAATTATTGACCGGACACAATTTGACCTTTGACCTCTAAGTGTGACCTTGACCTTGGGGACACACCCCTGGATTTTGTGCACGACATGCAGTTATTTGAAAATCCGTCCAAGAATGCCAGAGTTATTGACCGGATACGATTTGACCTTTAACCTTTGTGTGACCTTGACCTTGGAGCCATCAACCTGGATTTTGTGAGCGACATATGTTGTTGTGGTGAGAACTTGTGCCAACTTATTTCAAAATCCGTCAAGGAATGCCAGAGTTATTGACCGGACATGATTTGACCTTTGACCTCTAAGTGTGACCTTGACCCTAGAGCCACGGACCTGGGTTTTGTGCATGACACGTGTTGTCGTGAGCACTTTTATGAAAGTTATTAGAAAATCAGTCCAGTAATGCCGGAGTAATTGACCGGACACAATTTGACCTTTGACCTCTGTGACCTTGACCTTGGAGCCACGGACCTGGGTTTTGTGCACGACACATGTTGTTGTGGTAAGCACTTGTGCCAAGTTATTTGAAAATCCGTCCAAGAATGCCAGAGTTATTGAAAGGATACGATTTGACCTTTGACCTATGTGTGACCTTGACCTTGGAGCCATCAACCTGGATTTTGTGAGCGACACATCATGTTGTTGTGGTGAGAACTTGTGCCAACTTATTTCAAAATCCGTCAAGGAATGCCAGAGTTATTGACTGGACACGATTTGACCTTTGACCTCTAAGTGTGACCTTGACCTTGGAGCCATGGACCTGGGTTTTGTGAACGACACATCATGTTGTTGTGGTGAGCATTTGTGCCAAGTTATTTTAAAATCCGTCAAGGAATGCCAGAGTTAGTGACCGGACACGATTTGACCTTTGACCTCTAAGTGTGACCTTGACCTTAGAGCCATGGACCTGGGTTTTGTGCGCAACACAATTATGTTGTTGTGGTGAGCACTTTTGCCAAGTTGCCAAGTTATTTGAAAATCCGTCCATTATTGTTATTAACCAGACACGGTTGTACAGATGAACGGACGGACTGGCGGACGGACAGTGCGATTACTATAAGCACCCCTTTGGGGGCAAAAAAAAAATACGTAAGTTAGCCAGGTTGTTATCTTTCTCGCTCATGTTTTTGTGACCGCAATGAAAAATTCAAAATTCCTACACTATCTAGCTGAATACTGTTAGAATCGACACCTTCTCACTCGCGCAAGTCTAGTTACCAGTGGGATTCAAACTCGCAGCAGTGAGAGGAGAGAAGGTTGCGTGAGCTCCCAGTGGGATTCAAACTTGCAGCAGTGAGAGGAGAAAAGGTTGCATGAGCTCCCAGTGAGATTCAAACTCGCAGCAGTGAGGAGAAAAATTTGCAGCAGCAGTGAGAGGAGAGATGGTTGCAGCAGCAGTGAGAGGAGAGAAGGTTGCAGTAGCAGTGAGAGGAGAGAACGTTGCAGCAGCAGTGAGAGGAGAGAAGGTTGAAGCAGCAGCAGCAGTGAGAGGAGAGAATGTTGCAGCAGCAGTGAGAGGAGAGAAGGTTGCAGCAGCAGTGAGAGGAGAGACGATTGCAGCAGCAGTGAGAGGAGAGAAGATTGCAGCAGCAGCAGTGAGAGGAGAGAAGTTTGCAGCAGCAGCAGAAGTGAGAGGAGAGAAAGGTTGCAGCAGCAGTGTGGAGAAAAGGTTCCAGCAGACGTGAGAGGAGAGAAGGCTGTAGCAGCAGCAGTGAGAGGAATGTTGCAGCATCAGCAGCAGTGAGAGGAGAGAAGGTTGCAGCAGCAATGAGAGGAGAGACGATTGCAGCAGCAGTGAGAGGAGAGATTGCAGCAGCAGCAGTGAGAGGTGAGAAGTTTGCAGCAGCAGCAGCAGTGAGAGAAGAGAAAGGTTGCAGCAGCAGTGAGGAGAAAAGGTTCCAGCAGACGTGAGAGGAGAGAAGGCTGCAGCAGCAGCAGTGAGAAGAATTTGCAGCATCAGCAGCAGTGAGAGGACAGAAGGTTGCAGCAGCAGTGAGAGGAGAGAAGGTTGCAGCAGCAGTGAGGAGAAAAGGTTCCAGCAGACCCGAGAGGAGAGAAGGCTGCAAAAGTAGCAGTGAGAGGAATGTTGCAGCATCAGCAGCAGTGAGAGGAGAGAAGGTTGCAGCAGCAGTGAGAGGAAAGGTTGCAGCAGCAGTGAGAGGAGAGAAGGTTGCAGCAGCAGCAGCAGTGAGAGGAAAAAAGGTTGCAGCAGCAGTGAGAGGAGAGAAGGTTGCGGCAGCAGTGAGAGGAGAGAAGGTTGCAGTGGCAGTGAGAGGAGAGAAGGTTACAGCAGCGTGAGAGGAGAGAAGGTTGTAGGAGCAGCAGCAGTGAAGAGAGAGAAGGTTGCAGCAGCAGTGAGAGGAGAGACGGTTGCAGCAGCAGTGAGAGGAGAGAAGGTTGCAGCAGCAGCAGCAGTGAGAGGAAAGAAGGTTGAAGCAGCAGTGAGAGGAGAGAAGTTTGCAGCAGCAGTGAGAGGAGAGAAGGTTGCAGCAGCAGTGAGAGGAGAGAAGGTTGCGGCAGCAGTGAGAGGAGAGAAGGTTGCAGCAGCAGTGAGAGGAGAGAAGGTTGCAGCAGCAGTGAGAGGAAAGAAGGTTGCAGCAGCAGTGAGAGGAGAGAAGGTTGAGGCAGCAGTCAGAGGAGAAAAGGTTGCAGCAGCAGTGAGAGGAGAGGTTGCAGCAGCAGCAGCAGTGAGAGGAGAGAATGTTGCAGCAGCAGCAGTGAGAGGAGAGAAGGTTGCAGCAGCAGCAGCAGTGAGAGGAGAGAAGGTTGCAGCAGCAGTGAGAGGAGAGAAGGTTACAGCAGCAGTCAGAGGAGAAAAGGTTGCAGCAGCAGTGAGAGGAGAGGTTGCAGCAGCAGCAGCAGTGAGAGGAGAGAATGTTGCAGCAGCAGCAGTGAGAGGAGAGGTTGCAGCAGCAGCAGCAGTGAGAGGAGAGAAGGTTGCAGCAGCAGCAGCAGCAGTGAGAGAAGATAAGGTTGCAGCAGCAGCAGCAGCAGCAGCAGCAGCAGCGGTGAGAGGAGAGAAGGTTGCAGCAGCAGTGAGAGGGGAGCAGGTTGCAGCAGCAGTGAAAGGAGAGAAGGTTGCAGCAGCAGCAGCAATGAGAGAAGGTTGCAGCAGCAGTGAGAGGAGAGAAGGTTGCAGCAGCATTGAGAGGAGAGAAGGTTGCAGCAGCAGCAGCAGTGATAGGAAAGAAGGTTGCAGCAGCAGTGAGAGGAGACAAGGTTGCGGCAGCAGTGAGATTAGAGAAGGTTACAGCAGCAGTGAGAGGAGAAAGGTTGCAGTTGCAGTGAGAGGAGAGAAGATTGCAGCAGCAGTGAGAGGAGAGAAGGTTACAGCAGCAGTGAGAGGAGAAAAGGTTGCAGCAGCAGTGAGAGGAGAGAAGATTGCAGCAGCAGCAGTGAGAGGAGAGAAGTTTGCAGCAGCAGCAGAAGTGAGAGGAGAGAAAGGTTGCAGCAGCAGTGTGGAGAAAAGGTTCCAGCAGACGTGAGAGGAGAGAAGGCTGCAGCAGCAGCAGTGAGAGGAATGTTGCAGCATCAGCAGCAGTGAGAGGAGAGAAGGTTGCAGCAGCAATGAGAGGAGAGACGATTGCAGCAGCAGTGAGAGGAGAGATTGCAGCAGCAGCAGTGAGAGGTGAGAAGTTTGCAGCAGCAGCAGCAGTGAGAGAAGAGAAAGGTTGCAGCAGCAGTGAGGAGAAAAGGTTCCAGCAGACGTGAGAGGAGAGAAGGCTGCAGCAGCAGCAGTGAGAAGAATTTGCAGCATCAGCAGCAGTGAGAGGACAGAAGGTTGCAGCAGCAGTGAGAGGAGAGAAGGTTGCAGCAGCAGTGAGGAGAAAAGGTTCCAGCAGACCCGAGAGGAGAGAAGGCTGCAAAAGTGTAGTAGCAGTGAGAGGAGAGAAGGTTGCAAACGAATCGTCTTTACCATCATGGCCATGAAGTCTGGTCACACCTAGTGGTTAGCTAGATCACACCTAAAGGTAGACGGCTGTGACACCGTGCATGCACACCAACATCAACACTTAAAAGATGAACGGCCACCCTTTTTGTAGTACTATCAATTAACAAATTAAACTTAAACATCATATAAACATTTATTTATAGTCCCGGAGAGAAAAATATATTTAAATCAACTACTAATTGTATGTAAAAGTAAGTACTATTTGCATGACGTAGATACTACTTCTACCACTGCGTGACTGCACAGGGAAATGAGGTAAATATGAATTGTATAGCTGCACAACTGTTTCCAGATAATTGATCAGTACATTTACTTGTGGATTAATTTACCTGTTCAAAGTTTTCTACATCATCAATAACCCACACCAAGTATCAAGTATCATCTTATTTTAACTTTTCACAGATATTGCAATGAGTGAATTGTAAATATTTATTGTTGTATATTGATTTCGATTTAAATAAACATAAACATGTTCATGAAATAAAACATGGCCCAAGAACTTTAAACGTGCACACCAAGAATCAACACTTACACGTGCACACCAAGTATCAACACTTACACATGCACACCAAGTATCAACACTTACTCGTGCACACCAAGTATCAACACTTACACGTGCACACCAAGTATCAACACTTACTCGTGCACACCAAATATCAACACTTACACGTGCACACCAAGTATCAACACTTACTCGTGCACACCAAGTATCAACACTTACACGTGCACACCAAGTATCAACACTTACTCGTGCACACCAAATATCAACACTTACACATGCACACCAAGTATCAACACTTACTCGTGCACACCAAGTATCAACACTTACTTGTGCACACCAAGTATCAACACTTACTCGTGCACACCCAGTAGCAACACTCACATGTGCACACCCCGTATCCACACTTACTCGTGCACACCAAGTATCAACACTTAATCGTGCTCACCCAGTATCAACACTTACTCGTGCACACCAAGTATCAACACTTTCACGTGCACACCAAGCATCAACACTTACTCATGCACACCAAGCATCAACACTTACTCATGCACACCCAGTATCAACACTTACTTGGGCACACCAAGTATCAACACTTACTCGTGCACACCCAGTATCAACACTTACTCGTGCACACCGAGCATCAAAACTTACTCATGCACACCCAGCATCAACACTTAATCGTACACACCAAGCATCAACACTTACTCGGGCACACCCAGCATCAACACTTACTCTTGCACACCCAGTATCAACACTTACTCGTGCACACCCAGTATCAACACTTACTCGTGCAAGCATCAACACTTACTCGTACACACAAAGTATCAACACTTACTCATGCACATAAAGTATCAACACTTACTTGTGCACACCCAGTATCAACACTTACTCGTGCACACCAAGTATCAACACTTACTCGTGCACACCCAGTACCAACACTTACTCGTGCACACCGAGCATCAACACTTACTCATGCACACCCAGCATCAACACTTACTCGTGTTCACCAAGCATCAACACTTACTCGGACACACCCAGCATCAACACTTACTCTTGCACACCCAGTATCAACACTTACTCGTGCACACCGAGTATCAACACTTACTCGTGCAAGCATCAACACTTACTCGTACACACGAAGTATCAACACTTACTCATGCACACCAAGTATCAACACTTACTCGTGCACACCCAGTATCAACACTTACTCGTGCACACCGAGAATCAATACTTACTCATGCACACCCAGCATCAACACTTACTCGTGCTCACCAAGCATCAACACTTACTCATGCACACCCAGTATCAACACTTCCTCGTGCACACCAAGTATCAAGTATCAACACTTACACACGCACACCCAGTATCAACACTTACTCATGCACACCCAGTATTAACACTTACACTTGCACACCCAGCATCAACACTTACTCGTGCACACCCAGCATCAACACTTACTTGTGCACACCCAGCATCAACACTTACTCATGCACACCAAGCAGCAACACTTACTTGTGCACACCCAGCATCAACACTTACTCGTGCACACAAAGCATCAACACTTACCCATGCACATCCAGCATCAACACTTACTCGTGCACACCCAGCAACAACACTTACTCGTCCACACCAAGCATCAACACTTACTCGTGCACACCCAGCATCAACACTTACTCGTGCACACCCAGCATCAACACTTACTCACGCAAGCATCAACACTTACTCGTACACACCAAGCATCAACACTTACTCATGCACACCAAGCATCAATACTTACTCGTGCACAACCGGCATCAACACTTACTGGTCCACACAAAGCATCAACACTTACTCGTGCACACCCAGTATCAAAACTTACTCGTGCACACCGAGTAACAACACTTACTCGTGCATGCATCTACACTTACTCGTGCACATCAAGCATCAACACTTACTCGTGCACACCCAGCATCAACACTTACTCGTGCACACCAAGTATCAACACTTACTCGTGCACACCAAGTATCAACACTTATCAACACTTACTCGTGCACACCCAGTATCAACACTTACTCGTGCACACCAAGTATCAACACTTACTCGTGCACACCCAGTATCAACACTTACTCGTGCACACCAAGTATCAACACTTACACGTGCACACCCAGTATCAACACTTACTCGTGCACGCATCAACACTTACTCGTGCACACCCAGTATCAACACTTACTCGTGCACGCATCAACACTTACTCGTACACACGAAGCATCTACACTTACTCATGCACACCAAGCATCAACACATACTCGTGCACACCCAGCATCAGCACTTACTCGCGCACACCAAGCATCAACACTTACTCGTGCACACCAAGTATCAACACTTACTCATGCACACCCAGTATCAACACTTACTTGTGTACACCCAGTATCAACACTTACTCAACACTTACTCGTGCACACCAAGTATCAACACTTACTCGTGCACACCCAGTATCAACACTTACTCGTGCACACGAAGCATCTACACTTACTCGTGCACATCAAGGATCAACACTTACTCGTGCACACCCAGCATCAACACTTACTCATGCACACCCAGCATCAACACTTACTCGTGCACACATATCATCAACACTTACTCGTGCACACCCAACATCAACACTTACTCGTGCACACGGAGTATCAACACTTACTCGTGCACACAGAGTATCAACACTTACTCGTGCACATCGAATATCAACACTTACTCGTGGATACCCAGTATCAACACTTACTCGTGCACACCCAGTATCAACACCTACTCGTGCACACAGAATATCAACACTTACTCGTGCACACCGAGTATCAACACTTTATCGTGCACACCCAGCATCAACACTTACTCGTGCACACCCAGTATCAACACTTACTCGTGCACAATGCGTATCAACACTTACACGTGCACACCCAGTATCACCACTTACTTAGTATCAACACTTACTTGTGCACACCGAGTATCAACACTTACTCGTGCACACCCTGTATCAACAACACTTACTTGTGCACACCGAGTATCAACACTTACTCATGCGCACGGAGTATCAACACTTACTCGTGCACACCGAGTATCAACACTTACTCGTGCACACCGAGTATCAACACTTACTCGTGCACACCAAGTATCAACATAGAGATGCTTTCCCAATGACGGCCTGACGACAGCTTCTGTAGAACTTTCATCCACACATCGTCATCCTTCTCTGTGTCAGGAAGTGTGAGATTCTCCAGCACACTGTCCAGGGCATCTTAAAATACAATAGCTTAATATAACACTAGTCCTGGCCTCCAGCACACTGTCCATGGCAGCTTAGAATAGAACAGCTTAACATAACACTAGTCCTGGCCTCCAGCACACTGTCCAGGGCATCTTAAAATGCAATAGCTTAATATAACACTAGTCCTGGCCTCCAGCACACTGTCCAGGGCATCTTAAAATACAACAGCTTAATATAACACTAGTCCTGGCATCAAGCACACTGTCCAGGGTATCTTAAAATACAACAGCTTAATATAACACTAGTCCTGGCCTCAAGCACACTGTCCAGGGCATCTTAAAATACAACAGCTTAATATAACACTAGTCCTGGTCTCCAGCACACTGTCCAGGGCATCTTAAAATACAATAGCTTAATATAACACTAGTCCTGGCCTCCAGCACACTGTCCAGGGCATCTTAAAATACAATAGCTTAATATAACACTAGTCCTGGCCTCAAGCACACTTACCAGGGCATCTTAAAATATAACAGCTTAATATAACACTAGTCCTGGCCTCCAGCACACTGTCCAGGGCATCTTAAAATATAATAGCTTAATATAACACTAGTCCTGGCCTCCAGCACACTGTCCAGGGCATCTTAAAATACAATAGCTTAATATAACACTAGTCCTGGCCTCCAGCACACTTTCCAGGGCATCTTAAAATACAATAGCTTAATATAACACTAGTCCTGGCCTCCAGCACACTGTCCAGGGCATCTTAAAATAGAACAGCTTAATATAACACTAGTCCTGGCCTCCAGCACACTGTCCATGGCATCTTAAAATAGAACAGCTTAATATAACACTAGTCCTGGCCTCCAGCACACTGTCCATGGCATCTTAAAATAGAACAGCTTAATATAACACTAGTCCTGGCCTCCAGCACACTGTCCATGGCATCTTAAAATACAACAGCTTAATATAACACGTCCTGGCCTCCAGCACACTGTCCATGGCATCTTAAAATACAACAGCTTAATATAACACTAGTCCTGGCCTCCAGCACACTGTTCAGGGCATCTTAAAATACAATAGCTTAATATAACACTAGTCCTGGCCTCCGTACACTGTCCAGGGCATCTTACAGACCCAGTTGCGTTCAAGTACCCCAAAAATGCATTCCGTTTGCGTTTCGTTTGCGTTCCATTTGCGCTCCGTTTGCATTCCGTTTGCATTTCATTTTTATGAATGCATTTTTTAAAATGCAAATCATTTACGTTTTTGAATGCATTCAGCATTTACCAACGAAACTATGCGTTCATTTAAATGCACAGAACGAACGCAACATAATTGTGCGTTTAAATGCACAAACGGAGAAAATGCATTTGCGTTTCTTCGTTCAGCGTTTACCAATCGCAACATTTCTGGCGATTAAACTACGCATGGTATCCACCCATGCGGTTCTTACCACGAGTCGGCAACTAATGTTTGTGATCATATTGAAGAATTTATCCATTGGTTGACATTATTTGGTGGTGCACATTGATGATTCTGTTTTCTTCCGGGTTTATGTTATTTTCATAAAAAAAATAACATACTTGTCACTATATGAAAATATGCCGTCTGATTTTACCAACATTATTTCAGTTTTATAATGAAATAATATAAATTTGTGCTACACAATAAATAAATTTCCTATTTTAAATCGGTAAAAATGAAAGTGTGTAATCGTGCTTAAAAAACACCATTTACACAGTGTATTTCTTTAAATTAAGTTACTGCAAAACGCACTTCGTTTAACTCGAGACTTCAATTAGGTACTCAAAAGGATAATATCGAAAGTTATCCGAAATAGCGAAATGCATTTGCGTTCGTTTCGTTTGTTTCGTTGCGTTCGTTTCTTTCGTTCCGTTCGTTTTGAGCGTTTAGCGTTTTAAAAAATGCACTCATCGTTCGTTCCGTTCGTTTTCAGCGTTTAGCGTTTTAAAAAATGCATTCATCGTTTGTTTTTTAAAACGTTGAACACTGAAAACGAATGAAACGAACGCAATGCATTTTTAAAATATAGATCGTGAAACGTTCATTCTGCGTTCATTTTCCGTTCATTTTCCGTTCGTTCAGCGTTCGTTCTGCATTTATTTGGGGTACTTGAACGCAACTGGGTCTGTAAAATGGAACAGCTTAATATAACACTAGTCCTGGCCTCCAGCACACTGTCCAGGGCATCTTAAAATACAATAGCTTAATATAACAGTAGTTCTGGCCTCCAGCACACTGTCCAGGGCATCTTAAAATAGAACAGCTTAATATAACACTAATCCTGACCTCCAGCACACTTTCCAGGGCATCTTAAAATACAATAGCTTAATATAACACTAGTCCTGGCCTCCAGCACTGTCCAGGGCATCTTAAAATAGAACAGCTTAATATAACACTAGTCCTGGCCTCCAGCACACTGTCCAAGGCATCTTAAAATATAATAGCTTAATATAACACTAGTCCTGGCCTCCAGCACACTGTCCATGGCATCTTAATATACAACAGCTTAATATAACACTAGTCCTGGCCTCAAGCACACTGTCCAGGGCATCTTAAAATAGAACCAATTAATATAACACTAGTCCTGGCCTCCAGCACACTGTCCAGGGCATCTTAAAATACAATAGCTTAATATAAGGCTTAAAAAAAAAAAATTGTGTGGTTCTGGTAACATGTTCAAAATTGGTAGGTAGGGTAGGTCGGATATATTTTTTTTTTTAAGGATTGTTTTTTTATGAACGCAAAGAAGATGCACTGATTATGTTCTATAATTACTGTAATTATAATTGTTTTCTATTTGCTCTTCCCTTGTGTACATACATACTTTATATTGTTATTTTTTTATTTTTTTTCGAAATGGACCAAAAAAACGTCAGGGTCGGCGGGTATTCGTAGGTAGGGTCGGGTGACCCGAACCACACATTTTATTTTTTTAGGCCTAACACTAGTCCTGGCCTCCAGCACTGTCCAGGGTATCTTAAAATGGAACAGCTTAATATAACACTAGTCCTGGCATCCAGCACATTGTCCAGGGCATCTTAAAATAGAACAGCTTAATATAACACTAGTCCTGGCCTCCAGCACACTGTCCAGGGCATCTTAAAATACAATTGCTTAATATAACACTAGTCCTGGCCTCCAGCACTGCCCACGGCATCTTAAAATGGAACAGCTGAATATAACACTAGTCCTGGCCTCCAGCACACTGTCCAGGGCATCTTAAAATACAATAGCTTAATATAACACTAGTCCTGGCCTCCAGCACACTGTCCAGGGCATCTTAAAATAGAACAGCTTAATATAACACTATTCCTTTTTGGCTGGTTTTGGTTCCAGATTGCTGGCCCCGTTCCCAGTGCCATAAAGTAACCACTTTGAAGAAAAAAACTGATTTTAACATATATGCTTTACCAATGTTTTCAATATGGTTCAATATCATTAACAATGTTAATTCGTACAATTCATAGTTTGATTTTCCCAATTTGCGGTTCACGATGCTAATTTCACAATTTTTAGGAATATGCCCACAAAACACCAAAAAGGAACTTAGAGGTACAAGGTTCTATGAGTATATGAACAAATAAGACACATAGCACCATTTACTTCCAAGCTGACGAGGTACAGATGCAGAGCAACAGATAAGCTCTGAAAGGTAAAGTAGGGCTTTTTTCAAGAAACGTCCAGCGGCCATCTTTGTTTACATAGAGTTATATAATGAAAATTTGTAGCGACTACTCCTCTGAAACTACTTGACGGATTTTCATGAAACTTCACAGGAATGCTTATCTAGCTATCAAAAACCTATCAGTAGAGCTTCAAGGTCATGGACCTCTTGTTTTATTTTATTAATTTTTATTTTGATTTTTATTTGATTTTTTATTGATTTTTTTTTTTGATTTTTTTGTTTGATTTTTTGTAATCTTTTTTTTTTGTAATTTTTTTTTTTTTGTTTGATTTTTTGTAATCTTTTTTTTTTGTAATTTTTTTTGCTAACGCCGTGTTAGCAGGAAGCATTGCTATGATTTCTAGTTGTGCCTATTGTGTTTTTTTCAGGTTCCTTGATTTTTGATGGAGTTACTGTCCCTTGACATTTTTACTTTTCAATTTCTTGTCACACTACTCCTACTAAACGCCTTGTTGGGTTTCGAAGGAAGCATCGGTAAGATGTGTAGTTGTGCATATCACGCTTTTGTTCCAGTTCGCTGATTTATGAAGGAGTTATGACCCTTTGACATTTTTTCTTTAAATTTCTTGTCTCTGCTACTCCTCCTAAACACCTTGTTGGATTTTTACACAATTTGGCAGGTTGTGCAAAGCGCGGTATATCAATGAAATCTTGGGACAAGTTCGAAAACCAGCTAGATCTTGTTAGTAATGACAGAGTTATGGCCCTTGATTTGTTAAAAAATAGTGTATTGTATTTTCCTTTGTTAAGTCTGTTAAATCTGTTAAATCTGTAGTTACTTCATTTTTTATCTGATCTTTACCATATTTGTTTAGAATGTTAATATAAACCCCACCCACCCATTTTTATAAAATGTCATTCATAGAAGAAAGTGGGACAAATTAAAAAAAAATACCCATGCCAGACTAGACACAGCAGACTTATTGCCCATGATTACCAGGTGATTTAAGAACATTTGATAATCCGTTTAACAACATCCAATTCATTCAATTATGTTTCTTTTAAAGTGCATCTTCAATAACTTCACACACAAAATTAAAGGTAAAAGTATACTTTTTGTCAACAACAAAAATTAAGTAAATATTAATTTAAGGCTGTACATAGACCCCTATGTGATAGTCTTTGTCATTGTCGCAACTACTCCCGTCTTGGCAATAAACGTTCGATCTTTAGGTAACTGTCATTCAGTTCTGCTATTTCAGCATGTACAAAAAAGGTTATGAAATAAAATGCAAAGAATATGTTGAGAGGTGCTATTTTAACAACTGTACCAATTCTAACAAATAGTTGTCATGGTTAGAAGTTAGTGCAGAAGTCTGTATATTACCCTTAAGCTTCTTCTTCGATCTTTTTCATGCAAATGCACGTAATAGTTTTCCATTTCATATGCATACTTCTTTATTGTGATTTTAGTGGGTGGGGTAATTCAGACTGGTGTTAAACATCGTTAAAATAGACATAAATTGCAATTAAAGGCATTAAAATAGACCTCTAATTGTATTTTGAGTTTGCATGTGTTAACTATTACTTTGTGTCTTTATGTGTAATACATGTTCAAAATGTCTTATTCATAATATTGAATAACGCATACACCAGAATATGGACTTGTAAAAAGCGGAAACACTCACATTTCCCTTATCTATTTGTCACGTTGCGATGTACCATCTAAGATACAACTACAAGTAAAGTTTGAAAGGTGTAGCGCGTACAGTTTGTGAGAAAATGACCGAAACGCAAAACTTGAATGTTGATGCCTTCGCTGCAGCCGCCGGTATAGCAACACCTATGTCTCATTTTTTTCTTCGAAAAGGCGAGACAAAACTACATAACGATACCAGTCAGATTAAGGCATAAACCGTGCTAACAATTTCCAAAACAAAAAAATGAGCTTGCCAATTTATCTACGTGATGTCTAGAATGAAAGTGAAAGTAACAAAAACTTCTGTTTGACTTAATGCAAAAGTAGAAAAAAGTTTTGTTCGACCTAATGCATTTTTTTTTTATCTGACTGCCCTTTTGTAATTACTGCACTTGGAGCATCATGAATGTCTTACCATGTTGGCACCCAGTTCATCTAATTCCCCACCCCATGTTCAACAGTGATGTCTTATCCTCAGGGTATTCCCGCCAACACCCCCCTCACCCTCTCCCATTGGTGGAGGAAAACACTGGTATGTGCATAATGGTAACAACCTATAGCTCTGATCTTTCCTAATATAAGGCATTAATTTTACAATGAAATCATCTAAAAAATTATGACAAAACAAGAGGTCAATGACCTTAAAGCTCTACTGATAGGTTTTGATAGCTAGATCAGCATTCCTGTGAAGTTTCATAAAAATCTGTAAAATAGTTTCAGGAGTAGTCGCAACAAGTTTTTACTATATAACTCTATGTAAACAAAGATTGCCACTGGCGGCCATGTTTATAATGTTGAATCAAAATAATTTTCGACAAGGATCAACATCATGTCATGCTGATCATTTTAGAAAAAGTACCATATCAATATCACTTTCAAGTAGTAGTCGCTACAAACTTGTTTTTTTTAAATCTATTTTTAGCTGTGGCGGCCATCATGAATTTCCGGCAAACCTGAAATTTTGCTAGGTTCAACTAGACATCAAGAGCAACATTCCTGTGAAATTTCATGAAAATCGGTCAAGTAGTTTCAGAGAAGTAGTCGCTTCAAATGTTTACCATATAAACCCTATGTAAACAAAGATGGCGGCTAGCAGCCATGTTTAATGTTGAATCAAAATAATTTTCGACTAGGATCTTACATGAACTTATCTGTGATTTCATTGGTAGTAATACTCTGGTAAAGTTTGGTAATGATCGGATAATAAATGAAGGCCTATTGACGCTCTACGGCTAACATGGCTCTTATAACATCAATGAAACGAGTGACTGCAATTTGTTTTTTGAAAGTTTTGGGCAAAATACAGCATTTTTAACTAAATCAAAAGCCATAACTATTGAATCTGGTAAAGTCTGGTAAGATCAGATGATAAATGAAGGCAGTATCGTATTAACGAGGCAAATTATAGCATTTTTAACTAAATCAATGGCCATAACTCCACTATTACTGGTCCGATCTGGCTGGTTTTCGAAATTGTCCGAGCTTTCATTGATATTAACAATCTATTAAAGTTTGGTAAAGATAAAACTAACAAGAGGTCAATGACCTTGAAGCTCTACTGATAGGTTCTGATAGCTAGATCAGCATTCCTGTAAAGTTTCATCAAAATCGGTAACGTAGTTTCAGGGATCAACATCACGTCATGCTGATCATTTGAGAAAAAGTCCTATATCAATATCACTATTCTTAGTTTTCAAGAAGTAGTCGCTACAAACCTTTTTTTAGAAATCTATTTTTAGCCGTGGCGGCCTTCTTGAATTCCAGGTCGAATCAAAATAATTTTTGGCAAAGATTAACATCATGTCATGCTGATAATTTTAGAAAAAGTCCCATATCAATTTTAAAAAGTAATCGCTACAAACTTGTTTCTAAACAAGAGGCTGTGGACGCTCTACTGGCTAACATGGCTCTTATTACCGTATTAACAAGGCAAAATATAGCATTTTTAACTAAATCAAGAGCCATAACTCCTCTGTTACTGGTCCGACTGGTCCAACATAGAGCTAAAAAAATTAAAAAATTAAAGCAAAAATTAAAAAAAATATATCAAATAAATAAATAAAATAAATAAAATAAAAAAAAAATCAAATCAAATTTAAAAAAAAAAAAAAAAAAAAAAATATTAAAAAAAAAAAAAAAAAACAATTAAAAAATTAAAAAAATAAATAAATAAAAAAAAAGAGAAGGAATTAATTTAAACTTAAAAAATTAATTAAAAAAAAATAAAAAATAAAAAAAGTTTAGTAACGATCGGAAGAAAAAATGAAGGCCCTCTCGTCTTAACGAGGCAAAATATAGCGTTTTGAACTAAATCAAGGGCCATAACTAAGCTGTTACTGGTCCGATATGTTTGGTTTTCAAACTTGTTGGAGCTTTCATTGACATTAACAATCCGATAAAGTTTGGTAAAGATCAGATGAACAATGAAGCCCCTATCGTCTTAACGAGGCAAAATATAGCATTTTTAACTAAATCAAGGCCGATAACTAAGCTGTTTCTTGTTTGAAATGGCTGGTTTTCAAACTTGTTGGAGCTTTCAATGACATTAACAAGCTGATAAAGTTTGGTAAAGAACGGATGAACAATGAAGCCCCTATCATCTTAACAAGGCAAAATATAGCATTTTTAACTAAATCAAGGGCCACAACTCTGCTGTTACTGGTCCGATATGGCTGGTTTTCGAACTTGTTTGAGCTTTCAATGACATTAACATTCTGATAAAGTTTGGTAAATATTGGATAAACAATGAAGCCCCTATCGCGTTAAAGAGGCAAAATATAGCATTTTTAACTAAATCAAGGGCCATAACTCCACTGTTACTATTCAGATATGGCTGGTTTTTGAACTTGTCCGAGCTTTCATTAATATTAACAATCTGATAAAGTTTGGTAAAGATCGGATGAACAATGAAGCCCCTAGCGTCTTAACGAGGCAAAATATAGCATTTTTAACTAAATCAATGGCCCTAACTCCGCTGTTACTAGTCCGATATAGCTGGTTTTCAAACTTGTCCGAGCTTTCATTGATATTAACAATGTGGTAAAGTTTGGTAAAGATAGGATGAAAAACGGAGGCCCTATCATCTTAACGAGGCAAAATATAGCAATATAGCATTTTTAACTAAATCAAGGACCATAACTCTGGTGTTACTAGTCCGATATGGCTGGTTTTCGAACTTGTCCGAGCTTTCATTGATAGTAACAATGTGGTAAAGTTTGGTAAATATAGGTTGAAAAATGAAGGCCCTATCGTCTTAACGAGGCAAAATATAGCAATATAGCATTTTTAACTAAATCAAGGGCCATAACTCCGCTAATACTTAGTCAATCTGGCTGGTTTTCGAACTCATCTGAGCTTTCATTGATATTAACAACCTCTTAAAGTTTGGTAAAGATTCGATGAAAATGAAGGCCCTATCGTCTTAACGAGACAAAAGTTAACAACGGACGACGGACGGACGACGGACAACTCGGCATCCCATAAGCTAAAATCTATTTTTAGCATTGGCGGCCATCTTGAACTTCCGGCCAATCTGACATTCTGCTAGGATCAACAAGACATCAAGAGCAACATTCCTGTGATTTTTTGTGAAAATCAGTTAAGTAGTTTCAGAGAAGTTGTCGCTGAAACATTTTACAATACAAACTCTATGAAAACAAAGATGGCCACTGGCGGCCATGCTGAATCAAAGTAATTTATGACTAGGATTAACATCATGCCATGCTGATCATTTTAGAAAAAGTCCCATATCAATATCACTTATAATTTTCAAGAAGTATTTTTTTTAAATCTATTTTTAGCCATGGCAGCCATCTTAAATTTCCGGCCATCCTGAAATTTTGCTAGGATTAACTAGACATCAAGAGCAACATTTCTGTGAAGTTCATGAAAATCCATCAAGTAGTTTCAGAGGAGTAGTCGCTACAAGAAAAAAGTTTACCGACGGACGGACAGACGACGAACGCCTCACCACGGCATAAGCTCTGCTGATCAAACTGGTGATCTTTGATCAGTCAAGTTTTTACTATATATATCTATGTAAACAAAGATGGCCCCTGGCGGCCATGTTTAATGTGGAATCAAAATAAATTTCAACAAGGATCAACAGCATGTCATGCTGATCATTTTAGAAAAAGTCCAATATCAGTATCACTTACAGTTTTCAAGAAGTAGTCGCTACAAACTTGTTTTTCTATTTTAGCCATGGCGGCCATCTTGCATTTCCAGCCGACCTTAAATTTTGCTAGGATCAACTAGACATCAAGAGCAACATTCCTGTGAAGTTTCATGAAAATCCGTCAAGTTGTTTCAGGGGAGTAGTCATTACAAATTTTAACTATATAAACTCTTTGTAAACAAATATGGCGGCTAGCGGCTATGTTTAATGTTGTATCAAAATAATTTTCGACTAGGATCAACATCATGTCATGCTGATCATTTTAGAAAAAGTCCCATATCAACATCACTTATAGTTTTTAAGAAGTAGTCGCTACAAACTTGTTTTTTAAAAATCTATTTTTAGCCGTGGCGGCCATCTTGAATTTCTGGCCAACCTAAAATTTTGCTAGGATCAACTAGACATCAAGAGCAACAATTCCGTGAAGTTTCATGAAAATCTGCCAAGTAGTTTCAGAGGAGTAGTCGCTACAAGAAAAAGTTTACCGACGGACGGACGGACGGACAGACGACGGACACCTCACCACGGCATAAGCTCTGCTGATCAAACTGCTGATCTTTGATCAGTCAAGCTAAAAACAGTAATAGAAAAGTATTCAACTTAGCGCGCGGTCTCAAAAAAAGGCATGTTCACATACCTTAATTTTGGGGCAAGTGACTTTTGAAATTAGAGCAAGTGACATTTTGTGCAGGTCAAGTGGATTTTGAAAATCTACTTGGGCAAGTGGATTTTCAAAATATTTCAAGACCCCTGTAAGGTCATATCAATATTGACATTTTACTGACTGAACCCCACAAAAATAAGTTTCCACCTCTCACAAAGGGCAATGTACCAATAAAGTTTTATGTGGGCGATACACTTTCGAAGTTATCGCCCATAATGCCTTTTTCCATATTTGGTAATGATGACCTTTGCCTTTGACCTACTGACCCCAAAATAAATAGGGTTCGTCCCCACATTAATTCCTATTTAACCATGAATTCTCATGAGTGTGGGTGTTTTGCTTTTGAGGTTCTCGCACAGATTTGTTTAAGGGCTATCAAAAACCATTGACAGTTCTTCATACTATCGACGACTGTTACCTATAGTTAAGTTTGACAATCATTACATTGCTAGTAAGACAGTCACAATGAGGCCACAGTGATAACATTGATAACAATCAGGCCACAGTGATAACAGTAATAACAATCAGGCAGGCCAGTGATAACAATCAGGCAGGCCACAGTGATAAACAGTGATAACAATCAGGCAGGCCACAGTGATAACAATCAGGCAGGCCACAGTGATAACAGTGATAACAATCAGGAAGGCCACAGTGATAACAATCAGGCAGGTCACAGTGATAACAGTGATAACAATCAGGCAGGCCACGATGATAACAGTGATAACAATCAGGCAGGCCACAGTGATAACAGTGATAACAAACAGGCAGACCACAGTGATAACAGTGATAACAATCAGGCAGGCCACAGTGATAAACAGTGATAACAATCAGGCAGGCCACAGTGATAACAGTGATAACAATCAGGCAGGCCACAGTGATAACAATCAGGCAGGTCACAGTGATAACAGTGATAACAATCAGGCAGGCCACGATGATAACAGTGATAACAATCAGGCAGGCCACAGTGATAACAGTGATAACAAACAGGCAGACCACAGTGATAACAGTGATAACAATCAGGCAGGCCACAGTGATAAACAGTGATAACAATCAGGCAGGCCACAGTGATAACAGTGATAACAATCAGGCAGGCCACAGTGATAACAATCAGGCAGGCCACAGTGATAACAATCAGGCAGGCCACAGTGATAACAATCAGGCAGGCCACAGTGATAACAGTGATAACAATCAGGCAGGCCACAGTGATAAACAGTGATTAGTCCTAGGGCTGCAACGATACATTATGCTCATGATACGATCCGATACTTGACTGGCGATACGATATGTATCGCGATCCGATTCTTGACTGGCGATACGATATGTATCGCTATACACAGTTTCATTATATAATATCTTATTTTCACAGAATAAGTCAAAATATTAGCATATGAGGGGTAGATACAGTAGCTACTTACATTAATAATCCTTTAAACAACCACAAATAATATAAGGAAGGTAATTGTTTACAATTATTATACCACTAGATTAAGTCCATACATCGTTACACCCCTAAATTAAGTCCACCTACTTAATAAGATGAAGACAATTATCTACGAAAGTTAGGAGATAAGGGGGAAGACAATCTTCCTTGAAATTATCTATAAAAAGTCAATCTATCTTCAAATAAGGAGAAGACAAACTCATACCTCGAAATCATCTATGAATGTTAGAAAATAAGGGGAAACAACCTACCTTGAAACTATCGATAAATTTTTAAAATTAGGCAAATCAACCTACATTGAAATTATTGGAAGATGAAAATACTTAATTCTCCATACCAGTTACTGGTGCCTTTGGAACCAGGATACATAACTCTGTCAGGAATGTAACAACATCATGAGCATTTCCCTCTCCTATAAGGGCTCTTCTCAGCCCCTCTACGATGTAGGGCAGGGCCTGCTGTATGCCTTCATGTCCATCCTTCACAGCCTGGCTAGCTCTCCAATAGCCCTGAAGACAACAACAACATTGCATAAGGATTATTACAGTTCCCTCCCATAGAAAGGCCCTTCTCAGCCCCTCTATGATCTAGGGCACTAGAAATGTGTCTTATGGGACACGGATGCCCCCACTGAAAACAATCAGTTGTCAAGATGTTCACATCCATACTTCAGTAATACAAGGTCGATTTTGATGTGGAATCAATTTGCACATCTTGACATCATAGGTAAAAATCCTGTAAAGTTTCGAATTAATCGGTTGAAAACTGTGGGAGGAGATAGACACCTAAACTATTTTAACGTAAAAATTGACGAAAAAAGGGCCGGAAATACAAGGTCGACTTTGATGCAGAATCGATATGTACATCTTGACATCACAGTAAACACCGTCGGTGCAGGGCTGAGTGTCCATCCAAATCATATACATTCCTTTTTATCAATTTGAGATATTCCTTTTACATTACTATGAAGATCTGAATGTGATATTATGACAGATAAGGTTTCTGAGTGAAAGATATTACATTATGATAATTGATTTATATGCAGGTCCGAGATTTTCACCTTATTTTGGAACATCCACAGTGAAATTTGGTCCAAATCGTATTTTGTTTTTTATTTTATTATAAAAATGGCTGGGAGTTGTTCCTCTAATAAAATTGTACTAGCCAATCATTGAATTTTTCCTCTTAGTTTATGTTAAATTTAATTAAAGGCTGTTCCAGCCATAGCCTATCAGTGAATATTTCCTCGAAGGAAGTCCACATGAAATGCTTCCTTACATTAAAGTGAATTCACATGTGTGCTCTTTAATAACAAATTCATATGACATTTATTCTGTTTATTTCCAATGAGATTCATGTACAGAAATACTACCCATAATCCTTTTCAACATAAAAGACACCATACAAACCTTGATGAAACTAGAACAAGATGCGATCGCAGATATGGCATCCTGCTCTGCCTCCTTAAACATTCGCATACGTAAACAGACGAGAGATCGGTTACAAAGTATCTTGTGGTGCTCGTCAACAATCTGGCGCACAGTTGGGAACATCTCCACGGCAAGCAGGGCGTTACTGTATAGGGCAAGGGCTGTGGGCAGATCATTGATATGCAAAGCAACCTCACCATTGTGTTTCAACACCTCGACCAATCCAAAAACCTCACTCGCTGTAAATATAAATTATAACTAGAAACATACCAGTGAAGGCAATAAATATCCCCACTTTTTTGATACAGTGCATCATGTAGAGAGGGATAGAAGGTCATCAGTTGTTATGTGTACTCACAGGAACAACCCATTCAAAACTGTTTGAGATATGCAAATAATAACAAAGTTTGACGCGACGTGACAATAATATGTGTTACGGGACAGGACAAAAATGTTTTACATTACGTGACGCGACACAAATGAGTTACAGAACACAATGTTATGGACAACGCGATTCCTATATAGCCCTTCTTCACTTTGTGAAGTGGGGTACAAAGTGAAGTTATAAATATCAGCTGCAATGATTAGGAGTCCTGTTGCATTATATAGGGGGCCAGTCGTAACTAGAACTCATTGCAGTCATTCTAATGCATAATTATTCAATAACTTTAGAAAAAATCGAAGCAGAAGACTTTTGTTTTGTTTTGGAAAAGCGGATGTGGGAAAATTTGAATGCCCGGATTATTTTTACTGGGTCACGACAGTTATATGGCGGTTCCTATTACCGGCTTTGCGGCGACTGAACATAACATTCAATTAGTAATTATTATACTGGAAATTATAATTATATTTTTAATTAGTCGTTCTTTGTAACAAATTTTGCTATTCTGCTGTTTATTATTACATCGATGGGTTCTTTAGTCAGAAATAATCAGAAAAATGGTAAAGAACTCCGGGTCATAAATCCGTTATTAGTGCCGCCTTGTTAAAAGGTACATACATGGCCAAGGATTATGGGTATTTATGTCGGTTGGAAAACTGTGACTTTTGGACAACAAAAACAAACAAAACTTGTGATTAAATGCATTAAAAGTTTGAAATACGTGTTTCGAAATTTATTCATTGTATTTATCAGTGGTGTCAACTTTGCACATAAAAGATGCACTCGGCGTCTCATTGTTTGTACTTTTTCTGCCGACTGACTGCTTTTTCAAGCGCGATATCGGACAAGTTGAAAAGTTGTTGGAAAATTCAGATATTTTCCCAATAATAAATCACCATAGGTGCCCATTCATGGTTAATTGGATTCTACGCGGAGTAACTTGGAGTGTGAGTGACTCGACAATGGCATGTGGGTTTCACGTGAGCTGTACAGTATGGCCCGGACAAGCATTTTCGGAACATTTTCTATGACAGAGGTCACAGGTCAAGGTCACTGTGACCTTATTTTGGAATGTGACACACCGCTATCCCTGAAAATACGGTCCAGACAAGCATTTTCTATGACAGAGGTCACAGGTCAAGGTCACAGTGACCTTTTTTTGGTACGCGACACACCGCTATCCCAACATGTATCAACATATCAAGTTTGGTATCTCAAAGTCTTATAGTATTGAAAATATGGCCCAGACAAGCATTTCGGAAGGACGGACGGACGGAAGGACGGACGGGGTGCAAACCTATAGTCCCCCCCGGGACCGGTGGGGGACTAATAATCAGGGCAAAAGCTGTAATAATTAGGGCACCAGCTACCGCTGTAATAATTAGGGGTCCAGCTCATCATAGTAAAGTTTTTTACTCATTTATTTTTTAAATACATTCCAAATTCAAATTTGAAACAACTTGAGATAATCTTTTCACAAAACATCAAAACATGGGCAGTTCAGGTAACTTTTAATAATACATGTATAACTTACGATCTGGAGGATAAGATATGCCAAAGTCCCAACATGTCATAAACTTTTGTCTCTCTAATTCGTTATTCAGGTCGTACGGATGTTCACCTCTAGCCCCACCCCATCCTCTGCCTCTGGCCCCACCCCCTCTGCCTCTGGCTCCACCCCCTCCTCGTCCCCTGTGTATGCCACCCCCTCTGGGCCTATAAGACATTGCTGTGCTTGAAATTCACATCTGCATCTGAAAATACAACAGAACACTGAGACACAAGGTCAACCAAGACAGACTACAATGTCTCTCCAGATCACACTATACAGACAGACTACAATGTCTCTCCAGATCACACTATACAGACAGACTACAATGTCTCTCCAGATCACACTATACCTAGACAGACTACAATGTCTCTCCAGATCACCCTATACCCAGACAGACTACAAAGTCTCTCCAGATCACACTATACAGACACACTAAAATGTCTCTCCAGATCACACTATACCCAGACAGACAACAATGTCTCTCCAGATCAGGGTTAGGGAAGCAGTCAAAAGGATCTGATGATCCGATTGAACTGCACAACAGATTTGGAGACTTGGAGAGAACTGACAAAAGCAACACAGAAATATGTAAAATAACAAGAGGCCCAAGAGGGCCTCTGGATGCTCTACTGGCTAAAACAGCTCTTATAGATTTAGATAGATATAGCAAGATATAGCTCTCTTCTCCTATAGATTTAACAAAGAAAAATAAAATATAGCATTTTTCAACAATCAAGGGCTATAACTCTGTTATTACTAACAAGATCTAGCTAGTTTTCGAAATTGTCCAAGATTTCATTGATATACCGCGCTTTGCACAACTAGACATCATACTGAAGCTTTCTGCCAAATTTCGTAGAAATCCAACAAGCCGTTTAAGGAGTAGCGCCGATAAGAAATTTAAAATAAAAATGTCAAAGGGCCATAACTCCGTCAAAAATCAGCGAACTGGAACAAAAGCGTGATATGCACAACTAGACATCTTACCGATGCTTCCTGCCAAGTTTTGTCGAAATTCAACAAGGCATTTAGGATGAGTAGCACCGACAAGAAATTTTAAAGTAAGTGTCAAGTAATAAAAAAGATAATGAAAAAATTTAAAAAAAAAAAAAATTAAAATCAATGAAAAAAAAAAAAAAAAGGGAAAAAATAAATAAATAAAAAAAAAATAAAAAATAAAAAAGTAAAACTGACCCCCAGGGTGGGGCCAAATATGACCAATAGGTCACCATTTGAACAAACTTGGTAGAAGACCATAAGCTTATAGCAAATGCAAAATATTAAACCTCTGCCTATTGCAGTTTCAGAGAAGGAGATTTTTTTAATTTTTCCCTATACATGTCTGTAAAACATGTGACCTGAGGGTCACAATTTGAGGTAAAGGACCATAAGCTTATAGCAAATGCAAAATATTAAACCTCTGGCTCTTGCAGTTCCAGAGAAGAAGATTTTTTTCAGTTTTTCCCTATACAAGAATTTATGTAAAACATGTGACCCGAGGGTCACCATTTGAACAAACTTGGTAAAGGACCATAAGCTTATAGCAAATGCAAAATATTAAACCTCTGGCTCTTGTAGTTTCTGAGAAGAAGATTTTTAAAAAAAAAATCCTATATAAGTCTATGTAAAACTGTGACCCTCAGGGCGGGGCCAAATTTGACCCCAGGGTCACCATTTGAACAAACTTAGTAGAGGACCATAAGCTGATGCTACATGTAATACATGAGAGCTCTGTGCCTTGTGGTTTCAGAGAAGAAGATTTTTTAAAGGTTTTTCCTATATGTCTATATGAAAAAGATGCAAAACCTCAATATACAAAATTTAGACCCCCGGGGCTCGGCCATTTTTGACCCCGGGGACTTTATTTGAACAAACTTGATAGTCTAGGCGTTGGCGATCATTTTAAAAGAAGAACTGTTGAAATCTGTCTAGCGGTTCTGGAGAAGAAGATTTTTTAAGGTTTTGACCATATATGGTAATGGCAGCCATCTTGGATGTAGCGCCGACCTAATTTTAACAAATCTAAAAAGCATTCATCTAAGGATCATCCATGTGAAGTTTGGTCAAAATTAGCCAAGCGGTTTCTGAGGAGAAGTCGTTTGAAGAAAAGTTAACAGACGACGGACGACGGAAGACGGACAACACACCATCCCATAAGCTCTGCTGCCCTTGGCCAGTAGAGCTAAAAATAGAGTGTCAAGTGGGGGGGAGGGGGGAGGGGGGAGAAGGGGCAACATGTTTAAGAATTGACAAAAGCAACACAGAAATATGTAAAATAAAAACAAAATAAAAATTGTTTCAAGTGTTGAGGGGAGGGGTGAGAGACGGGGATGGGGGCAACACATATGTGTAAGAATTGAATAAAACAACACAGAAATATGTAAAAAAGTTTAAAAAAAAGTTTTAGGAGGGAGCCCATGCCCCAATATGGGTGAAGTATGAATAAGATGCATAATGCTATAAGAAATCCCAAACCAAAATTATAGATATATACATGCTTACATGCAAACCTAGATCTGCCTTTATTGCACATTTTATGGGCCATCACAATTTGGGTTCCATGGGAGCCCAGAATTTGCAGAAGACAAAATTACTTAATCAACCCTTTACAACATACTATGAGGAAACCAATTCCAAAATTTAATTCAGCTAGGACAAGAAATGTAAGAGATATAGACCTGTAAACACAGCTTACACGCAAAATTTGATGTGAAATGGGACACATTTTATGGGTTCCATGGGAGCCCATGCAGGGTTGCCACTCTCAGTCTTCAATAAATTTCCCTGACTTTTCCCTAAATTTTCCCTGACTAAATAAAAATACTACAATTTTATTTCTAGACAAATACCTAAAATTAACGGCCTCCTCCATCCCTACAGCCGTCCAATCCACCCACTTTTTATTTATTACATAAACTATTGAGCTTAAAAACGACAATACTAAAGTTGACTTTCGCAAAAGTACAATGGTAACATATAGATATACACTGAGATCTAAGTTTCTTTACACTTCCCTCTTTTCCATTATTGACCATTACAATGGATGTATCTTAAGAATCACTTGAGTATGGAGACACTCGAGTATGGAGACAAACTTTGACACAATACTTCATGTGATCCTGCAAAATATTTTTTTTACATAATAATACAGTAAAAGAAGCTTGAATGGCTGGCCCAAAGAGCTGCATTACAAAAATGACCAATAAAAGATAGAATTTTATACTAAATATAAATCTAAAATGTACACTTAATATTCTTCAGGAAGGTTTGACTGTCAAGAAACTTTTAGATTTCAGTGTACCTAAAATGATATTGGGATCACAAAATGATCAACAAACATGTAATTGATGATACACAATCATTGAATAATGGTTAAAACTATGTATGTAATTTACGCTTAATTACATTAATAACTTCTTGGGTTTATTTTTGTCCTTCAACTCTTTCCTTTTGCGATGAGACTAAAAACCCTATTTTACGAAATAACTCAAGCTCTGGAGGCAAGGAGTGCAATGACCTTTCAGTCTTCTGATAAGATATTAAATATGAATTTCTGATAGAAAGTACTAGTACTAGAATTTACTAGTTGATGAAAAATTGTTATCCTTAAGAAACTAAAAGTTTATAGTCTTAAAACTTTAAATTTGTTCACTTATCTGAAGACTGCCATAGCCACTAAAACAAATTCTTCAACACAAAATCCTAATTTCCCTGACTTTTCCCCTGACGTTTTGATATATCAAATTTCCCTGACTATTTTCCAATATTCCCTGACAATTCCCTGACCTTGAAAAAACAACAAATTTCCCTGACTTTTCAAGTCAAGTGGCAACCCTGCCATGGGTTACAGGAACCAAAATTGCTTATGCAGCCCTTAAGATAATGCTATAAGGAAGCCCATGGCCAAATTTGGTTGAGCTAGGATAAGAAATGTAAGAGATATAGACTTGTAAACACAGCTTACACGCAAACCTTGATGTGGGACGCCGACCCCGGGGTGATTACATAAGCTCTCTTATTCTTCGAACAGTCCAGATAAAAACTGTTGAAATTAGTCCAGCGGTTCTGGAGAAGAAGATTTTTTAAGGTTTCGACCGTATATGGTAATGGCAGCCATCTTGGATGTAGCGCTGATCTAATTTTAACAAATCTAAAAAGCATTCATCTATGGATCATCCATGTGAAGTTTGGTCAAAATTAGCCAAGCTTCTGAGGAGAAGTCGTTTGAAGAAAAAGTTAACGGACGACAGACGACGGACGACAGACAACACACCATCCCATAAGCTCTGCTGGCCCTTGGCCAGTAGAGCTAATAACCGAAGAACTGTTAGTTAGACACTTTCATTTTTAAAATAAAAACATTTATCAAATCTATTTGAAGTAATTAACAAAATTGAAATCATTACAATATCTGTTCGAAAATAGGGAAATAAGTCATTCCGCGTTTTAGACATTATTGTAATCACTCTTCTAGTCAAAATACAAGCGTTTTGCGGTTAGGTGAATCAATAATGAAGCGAATTTCTGACAAACGAGAAAAAGAAGACTAGCGCTGAATTGCTGACTGTTTTAGACAATCAGCCAGCAGCATGTGCTGAGGAACTCTAGTGAATCGGCCACGTCACTGTCATGTTTTGGTAAAATAAAAGTTGATCATTTTTTCATTTTGCGAGTAGAAAATATTGCCACTTGCAAAAAATTGCAAGCAAAAAATTAAGTTAAATTCAAACGCTGGAGTAGTCACTCATTTAACTCTATGTAAACAAAGATGGACACTGGCAGCCATGTTTAATGTTGAATCAAAATAATGTAAGGACCAACATCATGTCATGCTGATCATTTTAGAAAAAGTCCCATATCAATATCACTTATAGTTTTCAAGAAGTAGTTGCTACAAATTTGTTTTTTAAAAATCTATTTTTAGCAATGGCGGCCACCTCGAATTTCCATTTGACCTGAAATTTTGCTTGGATCAACTAGACATCTAGAGCAACCTTCCTGTGAAGTTTCATGAAAATCCGTCAAGTAATTTCAGAGTAGTCGCCACAAGTTTCTCCTATATAAGTCAATGTAAACAAAGATGGCCACTGGCGGCCTTGTTTGACAAGGAATCAAAATGAATCTTGGTTAGAATCAAGTACATGTCGCACCAATAATTTTGGTTAAGGTTCCAATTCAATATCACTTACAGTTTTTGAGAAGTAGTCGTCATAAAATCGCATTGATCATATCGATTTTTAGCCATGGCGGCCATCCTGAAATTCTGGCCAACCTGCAAATTTTGCAAGATTAACTAGACATCAAGAGCAACATTCCTGTGAAGTTTCACGAAAATCTGTCTCGTAGTTTCAGAGGAGTAGTCGCCACAAGTGTTTCCTATATAACTCTTTGTAAACAAAGATGGCCACTGGCGGCCATGTCTGACGTCAAATCAAAATGAATCTTGGTTAGGACCAAGTACATGTCACACCAGTCATTTTAGTAAAGGTTCCAATTCAATATCACTCATGGTTTTTGAAAAGTAGTTGCCACAAAGTAGCATTTTTACTATTTTTAGCAGTGGCGGCCATCTTGAATTTCCTACCGACCTGAAATTTTGCTAGGATCAACTAGACATCAAGAGCAACTTTCCGGTCAAGTTCCATGAAATTCCACCAAGTAGTTTCAGAGGAGTAGTCACCACAAGTGTTTCCTATATATTCCTCTTTGTAAACAAAGATGGCCACTGGCGGCCATGTCTGACGTCAAATCAAAATGAATCTTGGTTAGGACCAAGTACATGTCACACCAGTCATTTTTGTAAAGGTTCCAATTCAATATCACTCATGGTTTTTGAAAAGTATTTCCATTTTTAAAATCTATTTTTAGCCGTGGTGGCCATCTTGAATTTCCGGCCCACCTGAATTTTTGCTAGGATCAACTAAACATCAACAGCAACTTTCCTGTGAAGTTTCATGAAAATCCGTCAAGTAGTTTCAGTGGAATAGTTGACACAAGTTTTTCCTATTAACTATGTAAACAAAGATGGCCTCTGGCGGCCATGTTTGACATCCAATCAAAACTAACTTTGGTCAGGACCAACTACATTTCGTGCCAGTCATTTTGGTAAAGGTTCCAAATCAATATCACTTATGGTTTTTGAGAAGTAGTCGCCAAGAAATCGCCCGTTTTAAATCTATTTTTAGCCGTGGTGGCATTTTGAATTTCCGGCCAACCTGAATTTTTGCCAGGATCAACTAGACATCAAGAGCAACATTCCTGTGAAGTTTCATGAAACAAGAGGCCCAAGAGGGCCTGTGGATGCTCTACTGGCTCAAGATAAAGTTTATGTATACGGGGCCACAAGTCTCCAAAAATCATTCAACCAGAACATGGTGATGATATACGCAACTAGGCTTGGTACTGATCATCCCTGCAAAGTTTTGTCGATATCCAGCCAGAGGTTCAGGAGAACTAGTCTAGACAAAGTAAGGGCTCATAACTCTGCCAAAATTCATTCAACCAGAACATGGGAATGACAGGTGCAATGAGGCTTAGTGCTGATCATCCCCGCCAAGATTCACTAAAATCTCGCAAAGAGTACAGAAGAGACTAATCTGGACAAAGTTTGTGTATTAAAACATTTAAAGCGCCATAACACTGCCAGAAGAATAATTAAACCAAAATATGGCGATGATATGCACAACTAGGCTTGATACTTATCATCCTTGTCAGGTTTCGTCTATATCCAGCCAGGGGTCCAGGAGAACTAGCCTGGAAAAAAACTGTGGTATCAAAATCCTTTAAAGGGCCATAACTATGTCAAATATCTGTAAACCGGAACGCGACAATGACATGCACAACTAGGCTTGGTGCTGATCATCCCTGCAAAGTTTCATTGAAATCTGGCGAGGGGTTCAGGAGAAGTAGATCAGACAAAGTTTGGCAGGGCTGTACAAATATTTTTAGCCACTAGTCCGGGACTAGTCACCCTGTCAAAAGTGACTAGTCCCAAAAAAATTGTGAATAGTCCCAAAAAATGGACACAAGTCCTGTATTTTTTCGATTTCTCAATATGTTAAAACTGCGTCTTGCATACTCATTACAATTCATTACACACAGTAAAGGAAACAATCCTTATTTACTCTTCAGACAATTAATGTATGTTTCAGTGGTATAGATTGTAGACTGCCATTGGGTGAAACAGTAGCAATAGTAAGAATCACATCTGCATTTTTAAATTTCAATATAGATATTGAGTTTCATATTACAGTTCAGATAATCATTTAATGGAAAGAAAAAAGTCATAACTTTATATAGGTAAGGGGGCTACAGATGAGATTCTTAACTTTATTACCATTTTACCTAAGGCAAAAAATAAATAACATGTGAATCAACATAAACATTTTATTTTTATTTTTTTGTCCACTACACCAGATGATTTTGACTTTTTGATTGGCTGTGTATCACATTCTACATTTTTCCTCTTTTTATTTTTACTTTCACTTTCGCTTTCACTCTGAAAATTTTCCTTGTTTTTAACACTAAAAAAGTTAAACAAACTCATTTTTGAAATGTAAACGTTAGCACTGCCGAATACGAAATCAAACTGATTATTTGTATCAGTTCGTTTTTATTTTATTTGTTTGACAGCTCAATTCTTCAAACGTAATTAGTACACTAACTATGCACAAACCGTTACCCCACCCGCCTTTCAAGTCTGTTACAATTACGTTCAACAATACACTGAGAAACAATAAAAAATCACACCTACCGTTTCATATCAAACATGCTTCCATTATCAAATGTCCTGAGTTTCTTTACTCATCGAAAGATTGCCGACAAATCGGCCTGATTGCGAATTAATCAACGTGTTAGTGTTATTGTTTCAGTGTATCGCCATTTTCAGCTCACCACGTGACAAACAGGTAATCACGTGACGAACATGTGATTTACATGTGGTAGTAGTTTCATTGGCTAGCGGGTCTGGATTAAAATAGATCGGGTCAATTGATTGGATAATGTCGACAATGCCCACTGTCAATTTAAGTAATTTGGAGGCGGGATTTCCGGCATGGTTGATTGTTGATAAAATTGCCCGGGGTATTGGATGATCGCCGCTGTGGATGCTAATTGCATTACATAAGTGAGTGCAATTAAAGAATTACGTTGAGAAGTGTGCTGGGGTTGTTTTATGACAGGTGGCCGACATTGTAAATTTGACAAATCTGGGACTGAAATCTTTCAAACAGTGACACGCCCAACTTTCTCTTTTTTTTAAATTGGACTAGTCCGGGACTGAAATCTTTGAAAAAGTGACACGCCCGACTTTGGTTTTGGACTAGTCCCGGGCGTCGGGCTATAGGATTTGTACAGCCCTGTTTGGGTATTAATACCTTTAAAGGGCCATAATTCTGCCAAACATCGTTCAACTGGAACACGGCAATGATTGGCACAACTAGATATGGAATTGATCGTCCCTAAAAAGTTTTGTTTAAATCCAGCCAGGGGTTCAGGAGAACTAGTCAGAACAAAGTTTGTGCATTAAAACCTTTAAAGGGCCATATCTCTGCGAAAAATCATTCAACCGGAACACGGCGATGATTTGCACATCTAGACATGGAATTGATCATCCCTAAAAAGTTTCGTTTAAGCTGGCCAGTGGTTCAGGATAACTAGTCAGAACAAATCTTGTGTATTAAAGGGAATGTAGCGGCACAGCGAAACAAGCTCTGTTATTGTGACTTCTGAAAAACTTGAAAAAAATAATTATCAAAATCGGATGATAAACAAAAAAGATATGACCATTTAAAGGTTGTTCTAAAACGAATATGGGAGCCCCCATTTTTAGAACTATGGCATCATAGTTCCATATTACCATATATGGAATATTGATAAATGTCATTTAAAATGAAGACAAGAAATCCGTGGATTCACGTCTCGCCTAACGGGGGCTAGACTAAAAAATAAAAAGGTCAATGATGCTTAAATAAAAGTTTGTAAACATTTTAGTAACTAACCCCCAAGAGGGCCTGTGGACGCTCTACTGGCTAACATGGCTCTTATAACATCAATGAAGCGAGTGACTGCCATTAACGTTTTTTTGGAAGTTTCGGGAAAAAACAGCTTTTGAACTAAATCAAGGGCCATAACTAAAGAATCTGGTAAAGTTCAGTAAAGATCAGATGAAAATGAAGACCCTACCTTTATCGAGGCAAAATATAGCATTTTTAACTAAATCAAGAGCCGTAAATCCTCTGTTACTGGTCCGACTGGTACAACCTAGAGCTAAAAAAATTATTAATTAAAAAAAAATAAAAGAAAAATAAAAAAAATAAAAAAAAAATAATTAAAAATAAAATAAATAAAATTAAAAAATTAAAAAAAAAATAAAAAAAAATATATAAATAATGGTCGACTCGGATAACCATCATGTCATGCTGATCATTTTAGAAAAAGTCCCATATCAATATCACTTATAGTTTTCAAGAAGTAGTCGCTACAAACTTATTTTTTAAAAATCTATTTTTAGCTGTGGTGGCCATCTTGAATTTCTGGCCGATCTGAAATTTTGCTAGGATCAATTAGACATTCAGAGCAACATTTCTGTAAATTTTCATGAACATCCGCCAAATAGTTTCAGAAGAGTAGTCGCTACAAGTTTTTACTATATAACTCTATGTAAACAAAGATGGCCACTGGCAGCCATGTTTAACGTCGAATCAAAACGATTTTTGACAAGGACCAACATCATGTCATGCTGATCATTATAGAAAAAGTCCCATATCAATATCACTTATAGTTTTCAAGAAGTAGTCGCTACAAACTTGTATTTTGAAAAAAAATTGTTAGCCGTGGCGGCCATCTTGATTTGCCGGCCGACCTGAAATTTTGCTACGATCAGCTAGACATCAAGAGCAACATTCCTGTGAAGTTTCATGAAAATCCGTCAAGTAGTTTCAGAGGAGTAGTCGCTACAAGTTTTCATTATATAACTCTATGTAAACAAAGATGGCCACTGGCAGCCATGTTTAACGTTGAATCGAAACGACTTTCGACAAGGACCAACATCATGTCATGCTGATCATTTTAGAAGAAGTCCCATATCAATATCACTTAGAGTTTTCAAGAAGTAGTCGCTACAAACTTGTTTTTTAAAAACCTATTTTTAGATTTGGCGGCCATCTTGGATTTCACATCAACATGAATTTTTGCTTGGATCAACTAGACTTAATGGGTAACATTTCTGTAAAGTTTCATAAATATCCATTCCGTAGTTTCAGAGTAGTCGCTACAAAAAAAAGTTTACGGACAGACGGATGCCGCACCACGGCATAAGCTCTGCTGATCTCTGATCAGTCGAGCTAAAAACAAGTGCCATAACTCTGGTGTTTTTTTTTTGTTTTGAAAATATTTTATTTTTCAATTTACACAATTATACAATAACACATAAATGGCATTTTTCAGAAAAAACAAGGGCCATAACTCCGGTGTTACTGACCCAATTTAGCTGGTTTTCAAACTTGTCCGAGCTTTCATTGATATTAGGGTCATAATCAGATAAATAGAAATAATAACCTCCGTCACTTTTTCTGTAAATATTTCTTTGATGTATTGAATACAACATCCAGTTGTTATGTGTTGACCTATTATTTATGGCAAGGAGATACCAGAGTTAATTTGATATTAATAGTTTCGGTACTTGTATGAAATTTCTCCAATTTTGTCCGAAAATGTCAAGTTTTAGAGCCTCCTTAAGAGGTGTGGTGGAGGTGCTATGTCAAACGAGTCACAAACATAGTTGTTTTTCACAAAGGGAGAACATTTTTATTTTACTATTCAATTACAATGGTTGTCCTACTTAATCATGTGACTGTAATGATAATTTTTGCAATATAAAGTAGAAAAAAATACTAAGAAAAATGCGTAGCGGTAGTTATGCTGTCTGTCAAAATGACTGTCTATGTTTTCAACCGAATATTACTATGGTGCGTCACTTCTCGAGCCTGCAGTTTTCGACGAAGTAATGAAAAAAGCATACACTATTTATATAAATATTTGTTTTACTCATGCGGAGTAGTTTTATAAATAAAAAAATCATGTTACTGATGACGATCGTTTGTCTGTCAAGTTCATAACCTCTGTATGTGATCGTCTAGCAGACACGCGAGTCAAGTACACATACGTTTACCACATTAATATTTATCCATAATGAGGCTATTTGCGAACTACTTCATCAATTCAAGTGTACACAGCCAATAAAGAGGAAAGCATGATGAGTACAATTTGTCGGTCAACACATTTTTCACCATAACGTCCGTCACAAGCACTCATT
This sequence comes from Cyrtodaria siliqua, assembly GCA_037043455.1. Taxonomy (NCBI): domain Eukaryota; kingdom Metazoa; phylum Mollusca; class Bivalvia; order Adapedonta; family Hiatellidae; genus Cyrtodaria; species Cyrtodaria siliqua. Next base: position 19,492 of record JAWPHD010005321.1, on the reverse strand, counting down.
AAGATTTCAAAATATCAAGTATACGTACTGGTGACCAATAAAGTGATTGTAATTTCCAACTATTTACAAAAAACTTCAATGAAAATGTACTGTAAACTATTATCTGCTTTGCACATAGTGTTTTCCCATGTAGTATTGTCACGGACAATACGGAACAAAATTATGCGTCACAATGATCCAGATTTGAAATCTTGCAAATATTGCAACATCGTGTTTGAATGATAGTTTAACTTAATTTTTATAGTGCAAAAAGTCACTCGCCCTGTCGGACGACCAGACGCCAAATGTTACACCTCTGGACACTACATACTACCTCCATAATACAAAACTCAAAGCAACAACATCAGCAAAATATCTTGGCGTTGACATTTCAGACGATCTAACGTGGAACACACACAAAGACAGAATTACCAAGAAAGCAAATCAAACATTAGGATTTCTTCGCAGAAACATCAAACTACACTCAGAACCACTTAAGTCTATGGCCTACATAAAGTTAGTCTGACCGCAGCTCGAGAACTGCTCCTAGGCTAGCGCTAGGATTTTAAACCCTTTAGCCAAATCTGACTAAAGCGCTAAAAATTTCTTTAGCCAGATTCGATAACCACATAAAATTATAAGAATCTCGGGGTTATAGATTGTAAATTTAGGTTACTTCCGGTTTTGAATTTGCTTCCATGTTTTCGTGTTTCAAACTAAAACGATTAATTATGAATAAAGACAGCAATTTTATAACATTTAAATGAACTTATAACCGTTTCCTACCTTTTTTGCCCCGAAAACGCTAATGTCTTGATGCAGTAAACATGACTTAGACGTTAAGTTATTGTAAGACAATGTCAGCGTAAAAAGTTGATGTAAATCCGGATAGTCCTTAGGCCTAAAAAAAATAATTGTGTGGTTCTGGTAACATGTTCAAAATTGGTAGGTAGGGTATGTCGGATTTTTTTTGATTTTTTTTTATGAGCGCAAAGAAGATGCACTGAATTACCGGTATGTACTATAAAAAAAAAATTTTTTTTTTTTTTTTCGAAATGGACCAAAAAATCGTCAGGGTCGGCGGGTATTCGTAGGTAGGGTCGGGTGACCCAAACCACACAATTATTTTTTTTAGGCCTTTTTTCGGATGGTTTCAAAACACGACACTGCATTTTCAAGTGTTTGTTTTTTAAATGTTATTCACTTAAAAATAACATAATTACTCCTGCTTAACTTCACCACCAGGCCTTTTTCTACTATTCTCACGGGTCCGACTATCGGACCCGTTCCCAGTGCCAAATATAGTTGTTTTTTCCCAATTCTGAAATAAAATTCCCCTTCCTTTTTTTTTTTTTTATTTTCTTTTTTTTTTATTTACAAAGTCAGGTCAAATATACAAATGTTTACAAGGAAATACTATAAAATAACAATATTTAAATCATGTATCATGTATTGGAACCAGGCAATTAAAACAACCTGATATTTATGTCCAACTAACTTATGAAAATTCCCAATTTGAGGCGTAAAGCGATTAAATTTTTTCCCAATTGGGCAAAATTTACGGTGTAAATTTTCCCAATTTGCCCAGGGTCTTTTTCCCAAAATGGGCAGAAAAAGGCCTGACCACATATATAATGAAGTGTTTACAAGATAAAAAAATTCTAGAACAGCAAACCTCAACTTTATACATCGTTTCGATGTATAAAGTTGAGGTAAAGTTGAGGTATCATCTTTTTCCAAAAAAAAAAAAAAAAGTAAAAAAATGTTCATACATTTACTATCTATGGCAGACATATTTAAAACATGTTTTAAATGTGTTAGGTGTATGCCAAAACCCGTATTTTAGTTCAAAACATGAAAAAAAATCGACATGCAGCAGGAGACCCCCTCCCGCACCCAACACCACCCTCGCGCGTTAAATGCCACTATCCCTTAAAAAATTCCTGGGGAAGGCCCTGAGCATGTATATTTTATGGAAAGGTAAACTTTTTTTTCTCAATTAAACCGTACCTGTTGATGGTTGATGACTGCAAGTAATAACATACATATTGAAAATGTGTTTAGGGTAGTTTTTAAGTGGGTTATGATTTTGATATTAGCAAAAAAAAGTATTTTAACTTTGCCAGTTTTTAAAAAAAAAAAACTTCTCTTGGATCAACATGTATGTATGGAAGGGTAAACTTTTTTTTCTCACTTACAAAGTACCCGCTGATGATTGCAAGTAATAAGGCCAAAAAAAAAATACATGTGTTTCCGGTGGCCCAACCGACCCTATTTTTAAGGAGCCGACCCTAAAACATTTTATGAAAAAAAAGAAAGAAAACAAAGATTTTTTTAATTTGTTCTGAACAATGATTTATCACAATATATCGAGGTAAACTGACATTATGACATCACAGAGAAACTTTCAGTTGTATCATCAACTTGTATGGGCTTTATGAGATAAATAAATGTAGATTCTCACAATATCTTGCTCCAAAAAAAAAAATAAAAAAAAATGCCTACCTACCGACCCTAACTTTTTAGAGCATGCAACAGGAAACACACTCTTTTTTTTTTGCCTAACAGACATATTGAAATCGTGTTTAGGGTAGTTTTTAAGTGGTTTATGACTGATTTTAATAAACAAAAAGAAAACACGTACTGCATACATTACGTAACTGACCTCATGGCTTTTGTTATTTATTGGTAGATGAAAAATAAATGGAAGCGAAGTGCGGTTTTTGGAAGTTCAGTATTAAATCGGATGATTACGCTCTAGTTTATGTACAAATAAAGTACTTCAATAATTAGTCTTCAATTTGTTTTATATTTAATCTCACAAAAATGACATACTCGTGGTGTATTTGCACATTTTTCAACACCTGCTAACATCAGAAAAGACAACTCTTGTCATGTGACTTTAATGCGCATGCGTAGTACTACAAACAAGCTCGTCCTTTTCGAGTCTTATTTCGAACTAGAAACTTGTTCCGACTAATAATTCTCATGAATTCTTTAGTGAAATAACACTTTAAATATTAATACACGTTATCATTCATCAAGAGAGAACTTTTGACTCTTTATAGGCTAATATACTCAGTTTTCAAAATTGTTCAAATTTGACCTTGACATTGTCACAATAAGTCATGTAGGCCATCTAATGCGAGTACTCATTTGTTTACATGGCAAAGATGACAGGTTTAACACCAAATTGTGGAAATAGTAGCACATAATTAAAAGAAAAAGGGAAAGAAACAATCAGTTAATGACAGTTTCCCAATATTTTCTAATTTGAAAAATGACTTTGCATTGTTAATTTTGCATTTTGCCATTGATTTTTCAACAAATAAAGCAATAAAGAAGGAAGAAAGTGACTTACCCCGAGAACTCACCCACACAGCACTAAGAATCACCAGTTCAAAACAAATTGTATTCACTGGACTAGCCTAATAAATTGGCTCCTATGCAGTTTTTTTTTATTATTCTGACGTTCTATGTAACTGCATATATATTGATGCTCGCCAATACGAAAAATTTCAAAAGAGCATTAAACGTGTATTTTAACACACTATCACTGGACATAATTTTGAATGAAAGTCGATCCAAGCTTCGAAATGTTAATCACTGTCACAAAATATGATGCATACACCTACCACACATGTGATTCTATTTTTTGAAGATGAATATGCACGTTTAGTTATGTTAAATGGTGACAGCTGTACACATTTATTCATGGAACAAAGTTTTACTTTCGTTTTATCATTTCATGTCATCCCGCCATTGTCAGAAAAAATCATTTGGTTCCCGCAATACTATTTCCGGAGTTTAAGTTCAGTTAAAAAGAGTAGCCTGGTTCCTTTACAATTTGAGTATCGCTAAAAGTCGGTTCTTTTTTTTTGTGGACAAATCGAAGTTGTTCACTAATAAGAGGGTATGACTAGATATAGAAAAGGGCCATTTTACTGAAAAGGACAGAAAAGGGTTGGGCGGCACAGAAAAGGGCCGATTAAATTCACAATTTTAACTTTTCTTGATTAAAAAGTTAATTAAAACGTTTATTAGTGATAATAAACACGATTGACAGTGAAAAAAATTAAAAGATTTTTTTTTGAAGTTAATATCATTAATATATGTTCACATGCTACTGCTACTGGACAGAAAAGGGTTTGTGCGGCACAGAAAAGGGCCGATTAAATGCACAATTTTAACTTTTCTTGATTAAACAGTTAATTAAAACGTTTATTAGTGATAATAAACACGATTGACAGTGAATTTTTTTTAAAAATATATATTTTTGATGTTAATATCATTAATATATGTTCACATGCTACTGCTACTGGACAGAAAAGGGTTTGTGCGGCACAGAAAAGGGCCGATTTAATGCACAATTTTAACTTGTCTTGATTAAAAAGTTATCTAAAACGTTTAATAGTGATAATAAACACGATTGACAGTGAAAAAAATTTAAAAATATATATTTTTGATGTTAATATCATTAATATATGTTCACATGCTACTGCTACTGGACAGAAAAGGGTTTGTGCGGCACAGAAAAGGGCCGATTAAATGCACAATTTTAACTTGTCTTGATTAAAAAGTTATCTAAAACGTTTATTAGTGATAATAAACACGATTGACAGTGAAAAAATAAAAAAATATATATTTTTGATGTTAATATCATTAATATATATATGTTCACATGCTAATGCGAAAAGGACAGAAAAGGGTTTGTGCGGCACAGAAAAGGGCCGATTAAATGCACAATTTTAACTTGTCTTGATTAAAAAGTTATCTAAAACGTTTAATAGTGATAATAAACACGATTGACAGTGAACAAATTTAAAAAAAATAAAATTTGATGTTAATATCATTAATATATCTTCACATGTTCGCTACTGCGAAAAGGACAGAAAAGGGTTTGTGCGGCACAGAAAAGGGCCGATTAAAGGCACTAGTAAAGCTTATATTGAATAAAAGGTTATTTAAAATGATAATAAACACTTTATATAGATATATTTTTTTTATTGCTAATAATATCGCACAAACCCTTTTCTGTCCGGTCACCTTGATTTCGTAATAGCATGAGGACATCTATTAATGATATTACTAGCAATAAAAACAAAAAAAACTTTTTTTCGCTGTCAATCGTGTTTATTATCACTATTAAACGTTTTAGATAACTTTTTAATCAAGACAAGTTAAAATTGTGCATTTAATCGGCCCTTTTCTGTGCCGCACAAACCCTTTTCTGTCCTTTTCGCATTAGCATGTGAACATATATTAATGATATTAACATCGGAGACAAGTACTTTTTTCCCCCCAAAATTAACTAACATGACCCACGGACTCAAAGGGCATAACGCATATACATTTACAGACGCGACTGGGTACACAAAAAATAAATGAAATAATTCCATTATTTCAATACATATATTTCAAATGTATGTATCCATGCATTCCAGATTAAATTTCTGATCTATACATGCTTTTCGTTTATGCCGGAGTGCTCGGAATAGGTTTTAACAAACCAAATTGCAACGGTACGTCGGGAAAGGAAATGAGGATGGTGAAAATATATATTGCAGTGCTAATTTTCTGAATCCGAAAAAATTGCAAAAAAATGAAGTTTTAACAACGAGAATGATTTTTTTTCTTGAAAGTGTTCATTGACATGTCTACTATTAAAAACCAAAATTTAAAGTCAATCAGAAAAAAGTACTTTTTTTCCCCCAAAATTAACAAAGTACACCGTGTTCGCTAAAATATGAACAATTGCCTTTCGAAGTTAATGTACACGCGGGATATAAAACCATGAAATTGTGAAATCCTTTTTAAGAGATATATTGATTTCAACATTGTTCTGTATTTAATGAGTTATTAGAGTAGAATGTTCGCAGTTTTTTTCAAGGACACCATTACGGTAGTAACCCTGCAACCCCGCCCTTCATGCCACCCACACCACACTCTATACCGTTTTGATTAAGTTGTATATAGCTGCGAATGCGCAGTTTTAATCAAATTCGATTTATTTCTGTAAATGACTGACGAGTAACAGACATGCTACTGTCAGTAACAAACATGATTTTGTGTAAACTCGAAGATTGCATAACATAAATATGTGGACATGAAATTGTGTCAATGGTTTGTGGTGTTGTGAAACAGTGTACGCGTGATTCCGAAAAGTGCGGGTCTGTTATATTTATAGGGCATATACAGTTATATTATAACATGTGTGTTGTACCATATGCTTATCCTTGTTTATAAATATTTGATAATGGATGTCAGCAGGAACTTGACTTTTGACCTAAAAATCAAACGGATCATCCTCTTTCCACTGTCCACCAATGAAGTTTTATGAAATTTGCTTTAGGTAAAAGGAAAAACTGTGTGGACAAGACTTTTCATTTTCCGGTCATGGTAACGGACCTTTCAACTACTGACTTCAAAATAAACAGGGATTATTCACCAAAGGCAGTCAAAGTATGACGTTTTATGAAATTAGCTTTAGAGAAAGTAAACAAGAGTTTCATTACGGACATTATCCGGTCTGTGACCTTGACCGTTTACCCACTCACAATCAAAAGGAACACCCTCTAGCCAGAAGCAATCCATCCATTAAGTTCATGATATTTGACTTACAGTTTACACCATTTTACATTATCATGTTACGGTGACAATGATCTTTGACCTAATGACATCAAAATCAAAAGGCATCATTCTCTCACCAAATGCACTCAAACCATGAATTTTGATGAGATTTGCTTCTGGGGAAGTGCACAGTGCAGGCAAGGGTTTTCATGATCGTTATTGGGTCACGGCGCACTTGACCTTCAATATTTGATATGCACATACTGATGCTTCTTACAAAGTTTCGTAAAAATCCAACAAATAGCACAGACAAGATTTGTGACGGACGAACGGAAAAGCCAAATATAATCTGTCTCACCTACCACTTTGTGGTGGAAGACATATTTATAAAGACAATATTTTAGTTCATATGTATACTTTATTAAGCAAATAATTAAGCGAACATAAACTTCAGCATTGACTCTGGCCAGTGGTGTACATGGAGTCTTCTTCCACATGACGTGCAGCCTGAAAGAAAATAAAAAGTAAAAATAAGTCGCGTACAGTATTCAATTTGAATCAGGTGTTGCTAGTGGGAGCTAGGGCATGTTAAGGGGAATGGGACAGTTTGACACAATGGGCTAGCAGGATACATCGAAGTAAACCAGTAGCGCCAGTAAGAATTGAATCCGTGTTCACTGGATTCAAAGCCGATATGCTATAAACGTCCCTGGACCAAAACTGAGTAAATGGCACATCAAATAAAGGGTCAATACATATTATAGTGTGTATCATACGAGTATATGATTGACCTGACATGATTACAGAACAATTTTAATGTATTTTTCACCCAACAGTACTACAGCAAGAATCTATTATAAGGAAAGTTAAATCTGACAGATGGTGCAATGCTCTATAAGCCATTTTTACTAGAAGTGGAATAAAATACAACTCTTGCCAAAAATCTAAAATTGTTAAATTTTACACGTTTTGTTGATAGAATATTTTACTTTAATGACTTAGTAAGGTCATTTTACATGGGGAGAAAACATTAATATACAACTATTTATTTTCTATCTCAAAACCTGGTGATGCCGTTAGTTTTAGTAATAAAACACGATTAAATAGGGCAGTTGAGAAGACACTTTTGTAGATGTGTGGTCTGTTCTGATGTGAAAATGTGTAAAACAGACACAAGATTGAAAAAGTTGCTCTGTGTCCCTTTAATAAATTGGGGACCCATCACATAGACCATAATAATATTGTAATTAGTTCATGTTAAAGGGACACACGGCACTCTTGAAGTATTTATCAAGCATTAACATAATCATCTCCATTTGTTAACCTGGTAACATTTTAAATTTAAACCTGCTTGCATTAAAAATTAAATAAAAGTGTTTCATTTTGTCTTCGTTATTCTATCAAATACTTAACTATATTATAGGTGCACTGTTATCAACAGTTCTGAACTATTCTAATAAATACTATTAATGATCCCTAATGCAAATTATGCAGAAAAATTGACCGAAACTCCAGAAGTTTAAAAAAAAAAGATTGCCTAGTGTCCCTTTAACACAACTTGTTTTCGCATGTATCCAGTACATGTAGTTTACACGAGCTCATATGACAATCACGCTGCATTATCACCGAAAAACATTTTTTACTGTAACTTTGAACAGCACCGTGCAAGCATAACACAAGCTCCATTTAAAGAACTACACAAGTGTAAACATTTTTTAAAAGGGCTCCCACCTCAAAATGATCCAATGGCATTTAACTCGGCTTGACATTCTGAAGTCGTCAGTATCAATTCACTTAGAATTGCTCAAGGGCACGATTCACATTTGAGGCAGTCTTAGGCCTCTCTGAAAAACAACATCAATCCAATGTCAATGATCAAACAGACAGAGTTTATCCTTTGTTATACATAATGTAACATATTTATAAAGGAAAACTCAAAACTCTACTAACTGTCATGGATATATATGTACACATATGTGTATGTAGATCTATGTTACTGTACATAAATACTAATCTGACATGTCAATGGCTGTTTACATTATTTCGATGGTAGTTGTATCGAGTTTGTATTCACGAATGTGCGAGAAAATGGGGATAACATAACGATAAAGAGACAACGCTAACAATTTACATTCATGAATCTGAGGGGTGGGGGTGGAGGGGGTTTCTAGTTTCCTTACCCACTCCTTGTTTTCGGTATTCAAGCTCCATCTACCCACCCCATCCTCCCCACATCAACCGTACTTGGGTGGGCGGGGGTGCGGGGGACATTGGTAGCATTTCTACTAGTAATTGTTTTATTCCACGAAACGTTCTACAGTTTACAGTACATCCAGTTACTGGAAAGATCGGAGTACACGAAAAATATAAACTTTCTATTATACAGTATACGCCACTTTTTTAGGCACTATATTTGGCTTATGTCTAAATATGTACGATCTAAAAGTGGTGTGTACTGTTTATTAACAAACACATTTTAATGATAAAACAAATACCTTGATCATGGACCTCTAGCAGCAGACAGTAATCCCAAATCCAATTTGACCAACATGTCAATTTCACGTGTCAGGTTATGTCACGGTGACCTGTCAGTCACCAACACTGCATCGTGTTGACACATAATGGGACGTTATTTCGTCCGGTAAGGTATTAGTTTTAACATAATCTACGGTATGAAACACTGTGCGCGTGTTGTTAGACTCTATAGGTACCCGTAGTGCTCGCCGAGGTAGCGCGCCCAATTTCGGGTGTAAAAAAATGGCGTTTGTTTTAATTGAAAATTCGTAAAATAGTCCGTAAAATACAAAGAAATAGTCCATGTTCGCGGAATTAAAATGCGAACAGAACTGATATGTTATAGGTCCGTGGCGTTTCTACTGATATATATATCCACTAACTTATTTACACTCTATAACATAGTATATACATTAACTGTAATCCTTACAACAACTCAAAGTGTTGTCGCGCAACCCTATCTTTAAAGTCTTACTCTAGCCTAGACTTGATTACGCTTGCACGTCCCACTGCATTTGTGTCAGTGGAGAGACTCGCCTTACTACGTAGGTGTAGTTCCTTCATAGTATAGGCATTGATTAGGTAGCGCGGCTCCGCCATGCGATGTGTTAGGACCCATGATAGACCTACACATAATGTTTATATATACTATACTTATAATTCATACATCATATTGTATATCACTCTTATTTACATAGTCCCTACCCATATAGTGATACCGGCAGGATACTGCATTTTATTTTATATCTATATATACTGCCTCGTCCCCATCACTTCCCTTACCCAGCGCTAAATAAGCTAAGTCCCGGGGAGAGTTACACCACCAGTCTCTTACCGAGTGTCAGGAAGGATGGAAGATTTGGCCGTGGACCCATATATGGCGCCATAGGCAGTGACCTTGTCAATAACCCCTCGACCCTATGTTGACAGACATGTTGTTCAGCTGTCATACCCACTCTTGCATGGTAATGACTGTTATGTGTATGCCAGCTGATATCATGTCCACAAGTGTATGTGGGTCTCCTGACATACGCACTCTGCATGATAATGTCTGTTATGTGTATGTCATTTGACATACATACCATGGGACAAGGGGCCATTAATTTACTGTTTATATTATTATATCCAGATTAGAATTTTTGATAAATTTGAAAACTGATATCCTTGTTTTCTCCATAACAGACTTTATAGGAAATAATAGTGTTTTTTTTGTCAATTACTGTTAGACCCTGTTCTAGCAGTTCTGCTTGTAGCTCGGTTCGTTGTTCCTTATAGCGCGGACATAATCGCGTTGGGTCAAAGAAGATGTGTTCAAACGTTTCTGGCTGCCCACAGGCATTACAGTTTCTGTTTCTTAAGTTATCGTATCTTTCTGAACCTATTCCTGTGCGCCCAAACCTAAGCCGCGTGTATATAGCGTCTAAGAGTCTATTATCATTGTATTGTTCGGTGGCGTTTGAGGATGTAGATCTAGACTTCATTTACTCCGGGGTTAAGGGGTATAATACTTCCTTTTATGGAACCCTGTTTTGCAATAAGGTCTACTGCTTCGTTGCCCGTTATTCCTACATGGCTTGGGATCCAGGTCATATCAATTGTTCTATTATTATTTACTGCTTTTTTGATGGCATACATAATTTTAACTATTATATCTTGCCTCGTTTGGGATCTCCCCTTAGCTATTGATTGGAGTGCACTGAGGCTGTCACTTAGGATTACTACTTTTTTGGTGTTAGTCATGTTTACCCATGAAATCGCAGCATATATTGCTGAAAGTTCCGTTGTATATACAGATAACATATGGTCTAGTTTTATTTTTAGCCTATGGATTATTTTGTTGTCCGGACTGTATATTAGTACGCCTGATCCAGCTAGGTTTTTTTCCGGGTCTTTGCTACCATCGGTAAATATTTTGATGCGGTCATAGTAATTTGTTTCTATATGTTTATCGGTTATTTTCTTAGCCTCGTCTGTTGGGGTTGTTTTTTATTTATTAACTCTTGTAGTTCAAAACACGGCTTAATGGTTTGCATATTTGCCATTGATGGGAATATTGGTTCTTGAATTCGTATATCTTGTAAGTTATATTTTTTCAATAGTACTTGCACAGTTTGCGTATATGGCGCGTTTACTCGCGTTTTACCCTTTTTATGCTCAAATATCCCTACCTCAGTAATTAGGTCATTTACCGGTAATTGATCTCCTAGCCTATTTGTTCGCGCCCCATAATTATGCATGTTTTCTTCGCGTATGAGATTCAAGGGTAGTTCCCCGCATTCTACTAAACCTGCATTTTGGTTGCTTCCCTTATATGCCCCTGTAACTATTCGCAGCGCTTTGTTTTGTACAACTTGTAGTTTTTTGAGTTTATGTTCTGATGCCGACGCATATGCAAAACTACCGCAGTTAATTTTGCTTTATATAGTAGGAGTAGGGACTTTTTGTCTGCACCATAGTCTGTACCTGTTAGCATTCTCATTAGTTTTATATCCTTATTACATTTATTAACTACGTATTCTATATGTTTTCCCCATGTTAAGTGCTTATCAAAGTACATACCGAGAAATTAAGGATAGGGCGCGTATTCTAATTGTTTATTACATAGCGTTAGTGTGGGGGAACTGTGGCTTTCGCTCAGGGTATCCTTCTTTTGATACCAGTAATACTTGTGTTTTGTCTGGGTTTATCGTGAGTCCCCATTTTAATGACCAGTCCTCTATTACTTTTAGCATTTTTTGGCCCATTTTAATAAGTTTAATTGAACTTCTAGACGTCAACCACATTCGCCCATCATCTACAAATTGCGATAGGTGTGCATGATCCGTAATGCTTGTTTTCGTTACATTGTAAGATTTGATAGCTTTTTCTAAGGTATTCATAAATATGCAGAATATTATTGGGGATAGGACGCTCCCCTGTGGGCAGCCATTTTCGGTCGTGAATGTTTCTGATATATTACCATTTATTTTAACTTTATACTTTCTGCCGTCTAGGAAATTTGCCAACCATTTGAGCATTCTACCTTTTATACCAATGTTATATAGTTGTACCAGGGCCCCTTTGTTCCAATGTTTGTAAAAACGCATTGCTTAGATCTAAAAAGATAGCTAGTAAAAAGTCTTTGTTCATTTGCGCTTTCCTACAATCTGATTCGAGTCTTATAAGGTGATCCTCACATGATCTGTTAGTTCTACACCCGGATTGCTATTTAGATATTAAATTGTTTTTCTCAGCATAGTTGACTAGTCTTGGTTTAACCATTTTTTGCATGACCTTTGATAATACTGGAGTTAGCACTATTGGTCTATAGGAAGCCGGGAGGTCTTTATCTTTGCCTATTTTCAGTATCGGTATTATAACATATTCGCTCCAGCTTTCTGGTGATATTGCATTTGTCCAGGAATGGTTATATAGTTCTATTAGTTTTAATTTTGCATTTTCCGGTAGTTGTTTAATCATTTCATAATGTTCAAGATCTTCACCAGGGGACGTATTTTTGCAATTTTGTAATGCTTGTTCTAGTTCAAATAGAGTAAAATCTTTATTATATTCTATTTCTATATGATTATCTTGTGTTTTCATTTTTTTTGTCAATAGCTTCTTTTATTATTAAGAATTCTTGTTTGTGTTCCTCATTGCTGCTTACTTTCTGATAATGTTTTGCTAGCGTATTAGCGTTCTCCTTTGCGTTATATATATACTTAGTTCCTTGTATTAGTGTTGGCATTGTTTGTGCTGGTTCCACCCTAAATCGGTTAACTATATCCGAGATATCTTTTGATTTAGTTCTATGATTGATTTTAGAAATGAATTTTTGCCAGCAATTAGTTTTTGCCTTTTTAATTGTATCTTTCGTTTGGTTTCGTGTCAGTTTGTAAATTGCATATGCTTTCGGGCATTTGTTTTTGGCATAGTCTTTCCTAGCGTTCTCTCTTTTTTTTATGCTTATTTTGCATTGTTCTGTCCACCATGGGCATATTTTCTAGGTATGTTTGATCTTAGTTTCTTGTTTTGTTATTGTTATAGAGCATACTTCTGGAAGTTCTGTAATAAATGTTTCATGATTTCCCTCTTGGTCTAAATTGTCAAGTTTAAATTGAAATTTATCTTTGCAGATCTGCCTTAACTGGGTCCAATCAGCTTATTTATCCTCCATTTTGCTTGCGTTTTAATGGGTTCATATTCCGCCTTAAAGTTTAGTTTAATTACTATTGGGAAGTTGTCACTGCCAATTGTATTGTCTACTGTATCAAAGTTTGCCTTATGGGCTAAATCTGCCGACATAAGACACAAATCTAGTGCAGAAACTTTATGGCCCCCATCCCCTATTCTTGTAACCTGGTCATTATTCATTAATACCATGTATTAAAACAAGCAGTAGAGATGCCAAACAAAGATGAAAAGGTTTATTTTAAAAACTACGACAGGCAGCTGATGGTTCCGTTTGTTATATATGCTGATTTTGAAGCAGTAATCGAAAGTATTTCTTCAGCATCAAACAATCCTAAAAATTCATATACAGAAGCATATCAAAAGCATACTGATTGCAGTTATGGGTATAAGGTTGTTTGTTGTTATGATGATCAATATGCAAAACCAGTTGTAACGTATAGAGGACCAGATGCTGTTTGCAAGTTTTTGGAAAAAATGATAGAAGAAGAAAAGTGGTGCAAGAAAACTATGAATACACATTTTAAGAAAGATTTGGTGATGTCGACGGAAGAAGAAGCTAGATTCCAAAAATCTTAATCATGCCATACATGCGGTAATGGTTTTGTAACAACTCTCAAAAAGGCGACGCTGGTCATACAGTGACATACGAAAACTCCATCAGAAAAGTCAGGGACCATTGTCATATAACTGGAAAGTATAGGGGAAGTGCTCACGATATATGTAACATTAATTTCAGGCTGACTTAAAAAATACCTGTTGTGTTTCATAACTTGAGTGGATATGATTCTCACTTTATAATGCAACACATCGGAAAGTTTAAACGAAACATAAATGTTATACCAAATAACATGGAAAAGTACATGGCTATAAATTAGGACAAAGTTTGGTGTTTATTGACAGTTTTCAGTTTATGTCTCAATCATTAGACAATTTAGTAAAAAACATCCCCTCGTTTTAATACATCTCGCAAGAATACTTTGATGACAAGCTAGAATTAGTAAAAAGAAAAGGTGTTTATCCTTATGATTACGTGAACAGTTTTAAACGTTTTAAGGAAACTAAATTACCTGGCAAAGATAGCTTTTATTCTCAATTAAATGATGAGCACATTTCAGATGCAGATTATGGTCATGCTAAAAAAAAATATGGAAAACATTTAAGATTAAAACTATGGGAGAATATCATGATCTGTATCTTAAGACTGATGTGCTGTTACTGACAGATGTATTTGAAAACTTTAGAAAAATGTGCATTGAGTATTACAAATTAGATCCTTGTCATTACTTCAGTAGTCCTGGTTTAGCTTGGGATGCATGCCTTAAGATGACTTGTATCCAACTTGATTTAATAACTGATATTGATCAATATTTGTTTGTGGAAAAAGGATTAAGAGGTCGCACAAGTTATATCGCAAACAGATATTCAAAGGCTAACAATAAATATATGAAAAACTACGACAAGAAAAAAGAAGGCAATTACATAATATATCTTGATGCTAATAACTTGTATGGGTGGGCCATGTGTCAACCGCTGCCTACTGGCAACTTCAAGTCGGTTGATAAGTTTGAAAAAGGAAAATCAAATTAAATTTTTGAGTGTGATATCAAGTATCCTGAGAAACTACATGACTCGCATAATGATTATCCTCTTGCCCCAGAAAGTTTAAATATAAAAGGTGAGTGATTGTCAGACTATTGTAAAAATTTAAAACAAAAGTTTGAATTGGGATCTTGTAATGGTAATAAACTTGTCACGACGCTGAAAAATAAAGAAAAGTATGTCGTGCATTTTAGAAACTTAGAATTGTATAAAAAGCTTGGATTAAAGGTGACCCAAGTATGCCTATCCCCTGAGGGATCGAACCTACAGCCGGCAAGTGATCACAAGTCAGAGACTCTAACCACTCGGCCACGGACGCCCCTAGGCTATAATTATAAGGCCATATGTAATATTGATTTAGTGATGAACTCGCGCGAGCAAGCTGTGTGTTTGGACAGTTTATGGTACTTATATAATGTGAGAATATATTCATCATTTAAACTAAAGGGACTTGTGTTGTGTTTGACTCATTTACCTGTTGGCTGATAATAGAACAATTACCACTATACGACCAAGGACAATATATACTGAAAGGCAAAATAAACGCATAAGGGGTATTTCCGCTATATATTGTATGTTTAATATGCTACTGCTAATGGTACAGGGCGACATTAGGCCTGGCCTTTTAGAAAGAAGGTTTAAACAGCACCGAACACACCAATTAAATGGGTACTCATTTAAAGTTTCATTATCGACAAAATGCGCAATTGGCTCAATCAGGTGAGCAAACTTAGGCTTTAAACGTTGCAATCTCTTAACATTAAATACAATACTGAAATGGCTTAACTTTTTCAAGCGAAACTTCAACATTTATGAATTTCGTGTTACAAAGTATACTTTTATTAAAAGGTCTACTACATGACAGAGTTGTCCTTCCTGTAATTAGTTGTAGCCCCTTATTGTACAAAACACGTTGAGATATATCTAGAATATTACGTAGAATTAGCGTAGTATAGGCAATATTTTTGACTATGCGTTTCTTTTTCCTTTCAGTAAATTAAAGTCCCAAGGTGTAACAGTCGGTTAACTTTAAAGTCTTCTTCCTCACTTATACGTGGCTAATTTTACTAATTTTCAGTGTATTGTAAGGAGTATAAGCATATCGTGGCGTCAGAGATGGTGTACCTCATAACACTTTTCATAATATAGATATAAAAGTAGATATAAACGTCGAACAGGAAATGTAGCAGTCAAGGCATGCTGCATTTGTATGTGTGTGTGTGTGTGTGCGCGCTTGCGCGTGCAAAAAAAACTTTCAAAGATTATGTGCAGGGCGTAAGTGCGTGTCGTGTAGTCGTGAATATCTAAAATATGATAAAGAAAAACAGAAGGAATATAACAAAAAGGATGAAATAAAGATGAACGAGTTATCTTGGTTAAAAGACAGATAAAGAACAAAGTGGCTATAAAAGATAACTGTGAGTTTGAAAGAAGCCAGACTGGACATCACAGCAATGTTAGCTGACAGGTTATTCCACTGCCAGACTGGACAGCACAGCAATGTTAGCTGGCAGGTTATTCCACTGCGAGACTGGACAGCACAGCAATGTTAGCTGACAGGTTATTCCACTGCCAGACTGGACAGCACAGCAATGTTAGCTGGCAGGTTTTTCCACTGCCAGACTGGACAGCACAGCAATGTTAGCTGGCAGGTTATTCCACTGCGAGACTGGACAGCACAGCAATGTTAGCTGACGGGTTATTCCACTGCCAAACTGGACAGCACAGCAATGTTAGCTGGCAGGTTATTCCACTGCCAGACTGGACAGCACAGCAATGTTAGCTGGCAGGTTATTCCACTGCCAAACTGGACAGCACAGCAATGTTAGCTGGCAGGTTATTCCACTGCCAGACTGGACAGCACAGCAATGTTAGCTGGCAGGTTATTCCACATTCCACTGCCAAACTGGACAGCACAGCAATGTTAGCTGGCAGGTTATTCCACTGCCAGACTGGACAGCACAGCAATGTTAGCACAGCAGTGTTAGCTGGCAGATTATTCCACTGCCAGACTGTACAGCACAGCAATGTTAGCTGGCAGGTTATTCCACTGCCAGACTGACAGCGGTAAAAATGAATACTACTCGTGCATGTATCTGCCGAAAGTATAATGGATGCTGCAGTCTGGATAAAAATATTTTTAAGCAAAACTGTTGAGTGGAACCACTTGAACTCAGGCAATTGAGGGTTTTAAAACAGCCTTTCAATAGTGCTACTAACTTCATTTGACACTCTCTCCCATCGTGGCCGTAAAAAGCATTTTGTTGTACACAAACAGAAACAGAAACAGTATGAAAAAGTGTAAGTCTTGCTGGACAGGCCATAATGACCTATAGGTTCACTGTAAGAGTGGTGTTTAAACTTTGCAATAGTTCAGGAATAACAGACCTGTTAGGCTCGTCTGTGTTGTCTGGTAGAATTTAATCTTGACTTTTTCTACTAACTGACACAGGCGTATAACTGCCCGTAAGTGTATGCAGCAGAATATATATAATCACAGTGATAAAATAGTGTATTAGATCTGTGATATAATACAGAGACAGTGGGCCAGTAAAAAAAAATACCGACTTTTAGCGATTCTCAAACTTTCGGTTGTAAAGGAACCAGGCTACTCTTTTTAACTGAACGCAAACTCAATCATGTCGTATAGTGTGTGACGTCAAAATAAGAAATGATCACGTATAAGATGAGTTTTAATGATTGCGTTTATTGGTCAATGGTGCGTGTGTGTTTGCTTAATAATGTATCTACAGAAATGTTTGCATTTACTCCATATATATGACACAACATGAACATTTCATTTTTTACAACAATTCAATGTATCGGTAGTGTCATATGTGATACAGTAGACCATATAAATACGGCATGAAGCACGTGACAAATATCGTGCAATTAGCATATCATAGGCAATGCGCACCGGGTGTCCTGAACAGAAGCTTATTTAGAGACGTAATTAATGCGTGCGTGCGTGCGTGCGTGCGTGCGTTAGAGAGAGAGAGAGAGAGAGAGAGAGAGAGATTTGGCAGTCGGGCTTAAGTCCGTGGGTTAGAGCTGGAGGGGGAATTTGTTCTACACTCCCAGTCAAAACTGACCTAAACAGCGTTCGAGCCCTCATGGGCTTAGGCATCTCGGAACGTAATTCAGCTGGCTTGCAGAATGTCTGTGGCATTACCCAGGTACCTGCCCGTGCACGATAATTACTCGAGGTGCACCTAGGGTCTTCTTCAAAAATTAAAGCTGGGAAGTCGCCATATGACCTTATCTGTTGGTGCGACTATTAAGCAACTCAGTTCAATTTTGTGTTTAATAATAATAAAAATAATAATAATAATAAATTCTTTATTTAAAGAAGGTTAACACATTACGACATACTATCAAGATATACACATGATATTTTCAATGCGGCCTTCTGTATATAAATTAACAAACATTTAGTGTTTTTTTAACAAATACACTAACAATAAAAGCATTCAATCTTTGACAAACACTCAGTTATATTTGAATATAGAAGAAATCATAGAAAAAAAATAAAAATAATAATAATATCGTTCATGTTAATGTCCATTTTGCAATAAACGTTTTATAATTATATTTAAATGACTGGATAGTAGGAAGAGAACGTATGTCGACCGGTATATTGCTCTAAAAAGTATATTGAAATCCAGAAGTAAAAAGGTAAATACTATTTCATTTCGGAAAATCAGTGGGACTAAACATGAATATTTCTTTGCGGAAATTTCAATTATAGTAAGCAAAAATAAACACAACACATCAATAAACAACTCATTACAGTATGTTCAACACAAATTCAAACACCATTTCGGTATATCGCGTGTGTGTTTTTTTTCTTCTTCAACACGCACCTTTACAGCACCCATCGACTTTAGGAGGACCTAATTTGACGTACATTAGTGGAAATCTGATTAAGTACTTCTTTATTATCAGGGCTTAGTAAATCAGCTATTTTATTAAAAAACAACAGGATGGTTATATCTCTAACACTAGTCAAGAATACTCCATTTCGGTAAGTCTTTTTTTTTTTTATAAAACGGCCCTATACAGTACCCATGCACTTTAGGAGGATCTACATACATTTGCAGAAAAAGATTAAGTACTTGTTTTTTATTATCAGGATTAATTATTCAGCTATTTAAAAGAAAGGATCTTTATAACCATAAAACTATCCCAAATAAACTCCATTTCTGTAAATCATATCATGAAAAGGCCTCTTTACAGCATCCACCTAGTTCGGGGGGAGCAACTGTCAATGCAATTTGCGTTCTTGTAATCATTTAGTATCATAAATTAGTAAATTAGCTGATATATACGTATATTAACAGACAATTAGTCAAATTCAACTCCATTTTGGTCCATTTCGGTAAATCGAATCTCCATTTCGGTTCATTTTGGTAAATCCTCTCAATTCCCGGAAATAGTATTCCGGGAACCAAACGATTGTTTTCCGCCAATGGCGGGAATATGTGACAAAATGACGTGAAATGATAAAAACGAAAGTAAAACTTTGTTCCATGAATAAATGTGTACAACTGTCACCATTTAACAAAACTAAACGTGCATATTCATCTTCAATAAATATAATCACATGTGTGGTAGGTGTATGCATCATATTTTGTGACAGTGATTAACATTTCGAAGC